>VUQR01013911.1:13176-36858 GCA_015108515.1 Hemichromis elongatus | reverse complement strand
AAAAGCGCCACTGAACGACACAGGAAATCATTCCTGCCTGTGGCCATCTCTCTGTACAACTCATCCACTCAACACAGTCTCTGATATACTTATTTTGCACACATTCTTCCTTCTTCCTTTCCTGCTATTTATTAAGATGTTGAGTATATGTACATATATATATATTGTATATATTGTGGTTTATTTCTTTAGTGTATTGTCTGTCTTGTTAATGTCAGGAGCACTGTAACCTAAATAATTTCCCCTGGGGATCAATAAAGTATTCTGATTCTGATTCTGATTCATAAATTGATTTAATTAGATTTTTATTATTTTCAGAAACCTTATCTTTCACAAATATTTGCATAATCCATGATGGAGATCAGACATTAATTCAAGCTGGAAGATACCGCTGATAAGCAGAAATAATGGTCCCGTCATTTATGGCAACTCATGAAGCAGGAAAGCAGCCTCAGACCATCACACTACCACCACCATGTTTGACTGTTGGCATGATGTTCTTTTCATGAAATCCTATTAGTTTTATGTTAGATGTATCGGTATTTAAACGTTTGAAGTAATTTTGGTAGGCCAGCCTCTTCTGAGAAGGCTCACCATTGTTGATTGTTTTTGCCCCTCTTCTGTGGAACCAGCTCTCAGGTTGGATTCGGGACACAGACATCCTCTTTACCTTTAAATTTAGGCTTAAAAACTTGCCTTTCTGCTAAAGCTTATAGTTAGGGCTCAATCATGTGATCCTGAATCCTCCCTTAGTTATGCTGCAATAGGCTTAGGCTGCTGGGGGCTTCCCATGATGAGTATTTCTTTTTCACTCACTTTTTTTTTTCACTCACCATGTGTTTATACACCACTCTGCATTTAATCATTAGTAATGTTCCCTTTCAAAAATCTCTCGTTGTGGCTCTTTTCCACAACGTGTCTTTGTCCTATCTTTGTCTCCTCACCACAAAATGGTCAAGGCAGATGGCTGCTCCTCCCTGACCCTGGTTTTGCCAGAGGTTTCTTCCTTTTAAAACAGAGGCTTTTCTCACCACTGTTGCAAAATGCTTGCTCAAAAGAAGGTTGTTTGATTGTTGGGGTTTCTCTCTAATATTGTAGGGTCTTTACCTACAATACAAAATGCCTTGAGATGACTGCTGTTTTGATTTGTGTTGATTGCGCTGTATAAATAAAGTTGAATTTATTTGAATTGATAATGGCTTTTCCCTTGGTTCGCTGGTGTCCCAAAACCCTGTGGCTCTATAAACCTTTAAGATTGATAGATAACTTTGTTTCTCATGGTTTTCTGAGTTTCTTTCGATTTGTGGCATGATGTGTTAGTTTTCGAGATCTTTCTGCCACCTCCACTTTGTCAGGAAGCTTCCATTTTTGTATTTACTCCAGTGATCTTTGACTAATATTAAAATTTGTTTCATGATCTAAAACAGGTGACAAACAAGCAACAAAAAAAAAAGAAATCAGGAAGAGGATTAAAAAAAATTCACAGCACTTTATTTGCAGTTTAACAAAAGCTGCACTGCAGTTTTTCTTTTTATCTCGGATTGCATGAGTTTGGTTTGCAGGTTTGAATAAGGGTATAATATCTTTTTATATAAAATCTTAAGAAGAAAATTTCCATCAGCTTTTCATGTCAAATTTTTCTGAACATCTTTACATTACTGCTTGTCACTTTGAACCTCCATCTGTTCCATGAATTCTTCATTTTGTGCCATATCCTGTTGATACAACTCCTCCTGCAGTGACCCAGTTTCTACACAGCCATCAGTACAATTTTATCTAATTTGTCATATTCTTGTGTACATCCAGCTATATGCACTGATTTGCATGCCATGTGTTCTGAATGTTGCGCGAAACGTCTTCCTCCAACCCTGAAGTGAGTCTTGCATGGGGAGGCTGACTTGCCCCGGTTTCATAACCAAGTAATGACAAACTCACCAGAGCGCCTGCGATGCATGACTCATAAAGATATGATTTTTGAAATGCTAATGAGGTGAAGATTATACAGAGTGGAAGAACAAGATAGGGTGTGAAACTGTGATATAGAGACACTAAGACAGTGGGAGCGATTCTCCGTATCTTGCTGTGTGTTTTGCTGGAGCTGACAGTCATGGTTTTCTAATGAATATATAAGATAGTTTTTTTAAATAATCCCCCTTTACCCGCTTTAGTATTTCATGACTTTGCGATGAGTCAGAGAGAGAAAGCGAGTCTATGCGGTAAAGCCTGCAGCACTGTGAGAACACTCTCCTTACTTTTTTTCTCTGCCTCTCTCTCTCTCTCTTCATAATGTGTTCATCTCCAGCACAGTGAAACAGGGCTAAACAAGGTTAAAGAGAAGGTCAAACACACATGGACACAGTTAATCTAATTCCTGTCATTCCATCCACATGGGATACGGCTCATCCAGGAGAGACTCAATTATCTTTGGTAGTGAAATACACTGTATTTTCTGCATGCATGGTTATTGTCCATTAGTAAGTGAGTACAATTAAGGTGATGTTATGTGACTGACGACCGATCAGCGGGGCAATCAAGCCCTTCAGGCCAAAGATTTATTTTAGTACACGTGTTGCCATTCACTACATGATCTCACTCAGTTTTTTTTCCCCTCAATTCTTTACTCAAAAGGTTTTTTGTTCCTTCTGATCATGCTCGTATAATTTTTCACCCTTTTCATCATCCTCTTGCTATTTATTCTCCTTCTCAAAACACTTCCTCTGCCCGTTCACATCTGTACTTCTCATTCGCGTCTCTTTATCCTATTCTGATTCCGTCGTTCGCTTCTTCCGGCATGTTGAACTTGTGAAGGTCATTTTAGTGTTAGAGACGGAGGGGAGGGGAGGGAATGTTACAGCTGCAGTTTTTCGCAACTGCTGCTTTGGGTGAGCGCAAGAGGACGGCTGGATGGATGGATGATAAGAGGAGGAAAGTGAAAACCAAGAAACGGAAAAGACAGACGGTATTCAATCCCACATTTGTCTGCATCCTGATGAGGACACAGTGAGCCGGAGTGTGCGTGCTTGCCTCTCATGATTAACTGTGCTGTTATGTGTGCACTAAAGCATACTGCTACCATTTGATTTCATTAGTAGTCCATCCAGAGGGGGGCCCCTTTCAAATTACCTTGCTGTTATCTGGAGTGTCTTTATTTGTCTTTTACATGAAGCATGGGGAGCCGAAGAAAAATGAGATTTGACCCCCTAATGACCATTTGCTAAACCCTCCTTCAAACAGAGACGAGATGTTTTAGCAATTTCAATATGCCAAAAAGCTGCATAAGGAACAGAAAACAGTGTCTCCATATTACCTGCTGTAAATCTTAAATGTTTTTGCCTAAATGGCTAGTGGTAACGGTGTTAGGTTGTTTCCAAGACCACTGAGTGTTAACTGTTTTGGTATATTACACAGCAACTTTGGTAGATCCACTTCCCTTCAGTGCTTTCTGCTGGAGTTTAGGAGGCACTAGTCTTTTAGATTTTAATGGATTTTGAAAATTTTCCACCCCACCCCACACAAACTTTTTACGTAAAACCGGTCTTAATTATGAAATACCTCATTTTGAAGTACTGGATACCCTTGAGCATTAAGGGGTGAATGAGTGCGTTTAATCCAAACCAAAGAGTGAGTGAAAAGGAAAGAAAAATCACGTTCCACTGCTCTGGAAATGGGCTGTAAACCGTGTTGTCCAGATTTACAGTGTTCTGATTTATGTCACCACAACTCTTACTGCCTCCTTATGCGAGCTTTATCTCTCTTTCAAACAGAGTGTTTGCTCTTGCCGTGGCCACAGCATCAAGGTTCAGACACGGCGGTACACACTGCGCATATCTCATTGATACCAGCAGCTTCTGGCAAAATGACAGTATCTGACACCCTGAGATGAAAATGGGTGGAATTACTACATCTTATAAAAGCTATTATGGCCATTGTAAACAACAGCAAACTGGAAATGTTAATTGCCAGAATAACTAAAGATGTCAGATGACCTGGTGAGTCTTCTGCTGTTTATTTACGACATTCTAAAAGCTGAATTTCTTTTTTTTTCCTTTTCACTGGTGTAAAATATGATTCCGCTGAAGTGCTACAATATGTAGAAGAGAATTTGCCTTGAAATTGAATGTAAAATAGTGCTATCATGTCAAGAGAGCCCAAAGAGCTCCAGCAGGAAGCAACTTTTCAGTTTCATTTGGTCTTGCATCAGTTAGCTCTATGAATATGTTGCTATTTTCAGGTAGCAGCGGTATTGAACCGAGGACAAAGATTTGTGCCCTACAGGCTATAAACACAAGCACACTCTGATAAACAGCTGGGAAAAAAATTGTGCAGATTTTGTGTGGATGTTGCCAAAAAGCGTCTTCCTCTGTCACTGTCAGATATACATCTACCCGTCTCTTCTTTTGGCTTGGCAGTAACTGCACGCTTTGACTGGTGCAGGATTTTGTTAAACTTGAACTTTTCCTTGCCTCAGTGGAAAGTATATGAAGGAGATGGAGTTAAAAGAAAGCTGCAACAGAGCTCAGCCTGAGCTCTATCCCTCCTGCACAAACTGATGTTTTTCATCTATTTGAGTGGAGGTGGTTAACAATCATAGGTGTTAAATGAACGGGAGTCTTTCCCTCTTGTGGATGTCCTGACTTGATAGTGTAATACAGATTAGGCACTCTGCAGTGAGATAGCATAAAGAAGAGGTTGCTTTTGCATGTAAGGTTATGCTTACTGAAAATGTCTAATACACATTGGCTACAGCTGCCCTGCACCCTGCTGACTGTCAGACACGCTGTGTGAAATGTGTTCTGATTCCCTCAGGTAGTGAACCGGGGCAGCCCTGGCATTTCCATCCTAATAAAAACAATGATGAGAAAAATATGTTAATCTGCTCGGCTGTGGTTGGCCGAAACAAACTGTGCTCTTTTAGAAAGGCCACACGCTCCTGTGAGTAATCACCTATGGCAACTGAATCCATTTAGCTGTAACCATTATGGCTCTCTATTTGACCCATGCATGTGATGTAAAGATTGATATCTGGCTAGCTTGGCATTTCATGACAGAGCTAAAATTATCCTTAAGTGTCAGGTCACTATTTACAGGTAACGACCCAAAGGGGAAAATCGTTCAGGAGGAACCGTCATTGCCAAATTTGAATAACCCTGTTCAGTGATGCAAAGTGCTGAAAATGATCAGTGTTACACAGAGGCCTAAACACGGTAAACCAGGGTACATCACAACAGTGAGCTGAACTGCTTTACAGAAACAGTATAAACAGTTAGGCTGTTGGATCTTGACCCATAATGGCTCCAAGGGAAGGATTTAGTCAGGCGGAGGCACTCTTAATGTGACTAATCACAGAAGAATACACATTATGATACAAACATCGTATGGCAAAAATGTATTTGGTACAATTTTCATAGTTATTTTCATGAAAATAATAACAGTGAGAAATAAATAGCCAATAGATGCTTACAGTTTTAAGCTACGATAAAAATAGAGGTGGTTTAAAGTAGAAAAGGAAACAAACTCCAGTTTTTTGCATGAAGGTGCTAAAATTAGCTTGTGTTTTTAGAGAGTGGTGAACTACTAATAGTTAGTAGTATGTACAGCTAAGACATTAGCATTGCTTATTCTGGCAAGAGTTGACAACAATACTGAACAGTTCCTACATAGTGTGCATGCACCTTGTGTATACTGGTGATGGCAGTTCTGACAATGCAGCTACCAGCAGCACTGCATAATTTGAAGGAGTTTTAAAATAAAAACAGGTTCTGACAGACAAATGTTCCAATTACTGTGTCAGTCAGCTGATGACAACAAATCATTATTAAAGGGCAAACATGGGGAAACAGCTGTAAAAGTTCCTGTTGGGTTGTTTTATGTTTGTAAAATTATCTGGATTCTACCGCTCTAAGAATCATTGCAGGATTTACACTCACACTTATTCACCTGTTCTGATCCTACACAAACAATAATAACACACACAACATTACTATCAAAATTAGGAATCTTGCATACTGGCTAGTACCGTTCTTGTGTGGAGAAAAAGGGGAGATCTGATCTGTCCGCCCTAGATGAGAATCTCGCTGCAATTACTAAAAAAGTGGATAATCACCAAGAAATGAGAGTTTACATATTTTTCAAACTGACGCATCATAAGTTTAAAGGTGTGTGTAAAACACATAGCTGCAATGTGTCAGTAAAGTCCTTGTAAAAATGAATGACAAACTCATACAGCAGTATCTGAGGTGAAGGCACAACTTCAAAAATTACATACAGTGTTTGACAAATATATTAAATGACCTTTCATGACCCAGGAAGACAGAAGTATTTTTTTAAAAATGCAAAAAACTCGAACAATATTGTTATTTTAGGCACTACCTTGAGTATAAATGCACCAATGACACGCGGCATGCCTTCCATTCTTACTCTCCACTCTAGCATGGTCTCAGTGTTGTAAAAAATCACTTTAATAAAAGAACAAATCTGGCTGTGCCTGTGTGCATGTGTGTCCTCGTTGTGGCTAATAAATAAAAAAAAAAAGTACGAGGTATGTGTGTCCCTGATCCTTTTATGGGGAAAAGGGGCATGTGGGTGGGTGACAGGTCGCCACGAGCAGAAGTAACAACCTTGTGGCTGAAAAATGTCTGCCAGACCAACTTCCTGCTGTGTGTGTCTGTGCATGTGGGTATGTGTGAGACGGACTGTATTTAGTAATGCTAAGGGGCAGGACAAAGATACAAAAAACAGAAGCAACAGTAAGTGACAGAGAGGCGGAAGGGCAAGAAAGGAGGGATTAGTCATTATCAAAGGGAGAAGTGTAACACACACACAGACCAGAGTCATGTTTCCATCCCTTCAGAGAACATTGCATTGACTGATATCCTGGAGATTACGTCAAACCGCATCCATGCCATAAATATAGCAGCACTTGCCATTCCTAACGTTCAGCCTGACTTTAAACCAGGACTTTTCCATGTTTACTCATTTATGTGCTCAAAAATTGTCCACAAAATCGAGCCAAAATGCCAAAACAGACTATAAAATCCAGACAATATATGTAATATAAGTACACACAACCCTCTGAAGTCCCCACTAAAATACATTGTTTTTCTGTTTGTAGCCCATGAAAACCTATGACCACCTCCGGTGGTCTGTGTGCTGTTTGTGCGTGTGTGTAGCCTACAGGGCAGACATCTTTGTCCTCAGTTCAATAGTCCTGTCACCGGCCCATGAATTATGGAAGTGTTTGGAAGTGACAAAGCATAGCTTACAGCCAAGAGACAATTTCACTGAGTTGCAAGACGTGATGGATGTGTGCGAGTCTGCGTGTGTATGTGTGTATTTATAATTCTTTGTGTGTTAATCCATTCACCACAGTCCTGATAAAAAAAAAAAAAGACACAGATCACCACTCTCCTCATCTCTGCTTTTCTTCTTCGTCACTCTGCCAAAGCAGTGCTTCCATCACGATCTCTCTAACATGCAGCTGCCACAATAAAACAAACTGAGGTTTGAAGGTTTGAGGTTTTCCTTCTGAGCAATAGGCACAGTCGCCCTGGTGAGACCGTCTCTATTTGTTATTATTCTCCTCCAAAGTAATAGAAAACTGGGTTTGCACTTTGTATATTTTTCATAACTGTGAAGCTACTCTTTTATATGTCTGCAAAGTGCATATCTGGGTCCTGTTGCTTGCTGAAGACCATGTGACTGAAGTACTACATAAGTGGGTCATGTCATATAAGGTAAACTGCGGATGTCATTTTTGGAAGCAGATTGTTTCTTTTCTAAAGCAAAACTGTGTCACATCAGGTTACTATAGCAACACAGGTAGATATAATTCAGAGAGGACTCTCTAAAACATTGATGACAAGATGTGGATACAGATTTGCCAGGCTCTTTCCAAATAGGCTCTTTTCCAACACTTTTTCTTATTTATCGTGTAAAGATAACCTTGGATTTGATAAATGTAAAAATGTCCATTGATTATAATACAAGTATGAAATTCAAACACTGATATGAGAGCCCAAATATTGATGATAAATCACTCACATTTTTAACATAAAGATGTGATGACTCCTTAAAAAGGTTAATATTTTTTAATGTAGATTATGTACTTTGCACAAAAGCTTTGCTCTAAAGGCAATTTGAAACAGGAAAACTGGTTTTAAACTTCGTTTCTTCTGAAAACTTTGGAATGAAAACATAACTACATCACAAAAACAGCCAGGGGCCCTAATAAGCAGAACACACGCACACACACACGCACAGCGTCTCAGGCATAAACCGAGTGTGTTCCCTGAAATGCCCTAAAGTTGTTATCTTAAAGTGGCATCCTGGAGCTTTAGGGTGGGCGGGTGCGTGACTTGTGGAGCAGATTTAGAGTGTCCCTAAAGAGTACTAAACACACACATACGCGCACACACAAACGCTGAATAGTGACACAGGCGTGAAGACGGAACATTTTCTATATGCCAGTTAGTACACACACTGGTAAAGACACATCCAGTGAAAAATATGCAAATGAATATAAGTAGAGTGCTGTTATTAAGAAACACTCAAGGGTTTTGTTTTGTTTTGATATTTTTTTTACTTTTTATCTGTTTCCTGGAGGGAAGCCTAATTCTGCATGTAAGAACAGAAACCAAAGCCCAAACACACATGTATGTATGTAACACACATGTAATCTTTATCCAGCGTTTACTAGTTATTGTTCTTTGTGTTCGAGTATAGTCAGCTGGAGATAAAACGTCTCAGGGTTTCCTAGCTGGAGTCGTTCCAGGGAGGTTGTGGTTACAGTGATGTGTGCAATAGACTACTCTGCATCAGGGGTAGCCTCTGTCTTTGAATATTTTGGGATTATAGTTTCTCCTGTCTGACTTGAGCCACATGTTCCAGCAACCAAGAGAAAAATACCCTGGATGTCCCCAGCTCACTATCCTCTTCTTAGCGAGTCTTCCCTATTTTTATAGCTCTAAATTTCTAAAACCATGCATAAAACCCACTCAGGTTGAACCTGAGGCCAGCACAATAATAGCCTCATGAGATGGAGCAGTAAAAGGAACTGAGAAGTGGAGAGGAGAAATGTATGCCCCTTTCTCTGCTGGAGTGGAAAACACTGACCTGCGTCTAAATCATTGACGAAAAGCGAGGGAAAAATAACTTAAAGGGATACTCACAGAGCATCCTGCTGATTTTCTGCAGCAGCATAAGAAAGCTGCACATGAATTGTAGACAACTAGATTATTGTTTCTCGAAAATATTCTGCTTCACTGAATTCTTTTAGCAGCTACTCCCTGCTGTAACACACAGCCTTTTAAAGTGTTGTTATTTTGACCTCATGAGCTGGATTTCTTAAAACAATTAGGAAAGCTGTGTTCATTTTTGGTCTTAGTGGTTCCTGTTACATTAAAATGCAAAGCAGTGGGATAATTTCACCCAGAGAAATTAAACTTTTAACCTTTTTTTTAATCAAATAAGTGGAAAACTTTAGGAGCTCAATCTTATCTGGTTTTAATATGATGAGATCAGTAATTACAAGCACATTAAATCAAGTATTCGGTACAATTAGTCTTGAATTCATTTAAATTCAACCTCATAGTTAAAATGGAACGTTAGAATTAAACAGAACCCCTGTGCTTAAACCGAAGTAGGAAAAAATATTTTGCTTTATTTAACCTTGTTACAACCATGTTTAAACTTTAACTAAAATCCTGCCAGAATGGCAGTAATACAAGGTTTTAACAGAAAAACAAACAAATACTACTACAGTACACACTATTAATTCAAAGGTTTTCCATATCAAGATATAATTAAAATAATCTTGTGCTTAGCTGATCTTAAAATTTAGCAAATACAAACTCCAGTCAACTACAACACTTGGCATATTACAAATTAAGAGGCTTGTTTTTTTTTCTCCAGAGTTAATGTAAAACACAATATGGTACCTGATCCAGTTCTAATGGTTATGATGTAAATGCAGCCACAATAGCATCAGGGATATGACAAAATCTCAGTATAGCAATATATTAAACCACTTCCTTTTGCATGTTAGCATTTTACTCATGCACTGTGCATTTAAACATATTTCACAGGCAGTATTGTGTGGCACCGTACCCACAGGACAGTCAAACTTTCAGGAAATGTTTACAATTTTACTGCCTTCATTTGTATTAACAACATTTGGGAAATGATACTCCTATATGATACTATTTGTTTCTAATTAATGGTATCCTTCAGACCTGCTCAGCTTGATAAATGCACCCCCAAAATTTAATTTGCATCCAGAAAACTCTTTTAGGTGTTTCTCACAGGCATCAACACCCAGCTGAACACAGCACTTGTAAAAGACCATGTAATAGAGCACACTTCACTGGACAGTGCCACAGTTTCCACACAGGCCAAGTTGTCTTCAGCCTCAGTACTTTATTTCCCTTCATTAGGACGACTCTCTGTAAAGCTGTCCTCAAGGATTTGACATACATTCTAATTTGTTGCACTTTGAAGTCTGATTAATTCAAATTACTGAAGGAAGAAGGAAAGCCAAGGACACGGGAGGCAGTAAAAACAAGTGAGCGTATAGATATGTTACAGAGCAGTGTAGAGAAGTAGCACATTAATCTAAATACAGCAGGTTTTAAACAATCCTAATTTCAGAAGGGCTGATAAGCTAGTTTTAGCTGAAGAAGCCAGCAAGTGATTCTGTGTGAAATGATCTTTGGCATGGCTGTATCTATCCAACAGAAAATGAGACTTAATAAAGCAACAGGCATTGAAACTATAGCCACAAATACTTGTGGAGCCCAGTTTATCGGACAGATTGAGCGCTGTTCCGGGACAGCTCAGTAATAATTTGAGCAAACTGCATTACATCAGAAACGGAATTGCAAGTGGCTGAATTCTAAGAAAAGGCTGAGAAGTATATTTTGAGTACAACTATGCTGCACAGAGGATGATAACGGTGAAATTAAGCATGAACCTGGCCATTGTGGAGAAGATTTATTGAGTCACATCCATCATTACAAAGAAGTAAGTGAAAAGACAGTTTTACTACGCTGTTAGGAGCAGGAAATAATGAGAGGTTCAGCCACAGGCCTTAAAACTGAATGATGAATTTAAAGATTCAAATATGTTCATCTTTTCAGCACCGAGACTGGAGGCTTATAGTGCAGACTAACACATTCATCCGAGTCACATTTTATTGTATTTTAAGGGAAAAGGCTGTACGACAAAATTGTTGTCAAAATATGCAGATTTTGGCATTTCATTGTTGCATTTTTGCACGTCTTCTCCTTTTCTGACTGCACTTAGTAACCACCTTAGCCCACACATCCATCGCAATTTTTTAAACTAAGCATCTCTCAAAACCTTGACCTTGGAGAGTGGCAATAAGAATGAGTCTCATCTCTCATCAAAAGGAAGTCAAATTATAGAGATGTGCATGACAAAACAACCCTACTGCTCACTCAGCTCAGGAAAACAGCTTCCTGTTCAGTTCATGGTCTCTTTTGCAGTTTTATAGACTTAAATCAAACTTTATATTTATCTTGAAGCTTAAACTAGACAAAACAGAGCTTGCTTTAAATGCGAGTACCTTATCTCAGCAGTTTAAATATGCAGCATCTGATTCTTAAGTCAGAGTTTCTTTGTGCTTATAAGGTAAAAAAAAAATGCTGCTCAAGTCAAGGTTTTAAAACAAGACTTCCAAAACAAGTGGATGACGTTACGGCTGGTGCATTCATATTTTATATACAGCCTACAATAAGAGTAAAACTTCAGTTGTTAAATAGAGTCGCTTTTCTTTTGCATGAATAACTGATAATGATTCACATTGCTTGTGACATAAACTATCAGTTTCCGATGCAAAAAAGTTGTTGGAAAAGGTTTTTAAGCTTGGTTGAGGTGGAAAAGGTGTCATAATGAAGAAAAAAAAAAAGATGTGACCTTGCAATGGAAATGGGTGATGATGCACATAAAGTGCTCTAATCTGCGAAGCTTCTATTCTAACTGCCCTTCCTCAAATTATTGTGTTTAACTGGCACTTCTTTAATGATTTCAGTGATGAGGTAACCCACTGAAGAATTAGTCTGACTATTTTATGTTCTGATGTCATCTTTTTTGGTCTTCATCTGCATTCCGTAGCCATTTAATATCACATCAGTTTTAATCAGTTAATAGAATTTAATCTTTTCTACCAGTACATTTTTATACTTTGGAAGAGAACTAGAATATATACACATGCAATCAAATACAGCAAATAGGTGACACTTAAACTGCCTTTATACACATTTTTAACATCACATATGCTATTGTAAGAATTCCACTTTGCTAGATATGACCCTTTAGGTTTACCATTTGTACCTGCTGCTGTGTACAGTTCACGAAAAGCTCACTGGATTTATTTATAATGCAAATTACCCAGATTACTAAAAGATTAAATTGTATTTTATGTCTTATGGGGTGGGGTTATCAGCTATGACATTCACAGATGACATGAGGGTATGAGCAGATGGAAAAGGAAGAGGTGGTATACACTGGAAAAAGACGAGGGAAACTAATTGAAGCAAGAGATGAGATGGTGAAGGAGTTTAAATGCCTAGTGTCAATGACAAAGCAACAGGTAAAGAGTACAGGCAGGGCCAAGTGGGTGGAAATGAGAGTCAAGGGTGATTTGGGAAAGGATAGCAACAAAGGTGAGAGGGAAAGTTTGCCAGACTGCAGACACCCCTGTTATGATGGATGTAGTGACAAAAGGGAGGCGCAGCAGAAGGCGTTAAGATTTTCACTGGGGGTGGCGAAAATAGACAAGATTAGAAATGAGTACAATGCAGATTGAGCAGTCTGGAGATAAAGTTTCCAATTTGGAGATGAGAAATGCTTCATTTCTGAGACCTTTTCAGCTTCTTTGTGGTCCTTACTACTGGCACACAGAGCACCTCTAGTTCTTACACAGGTTTCCAAAAATGAAATTTCATGTCATACAGATGAATTTCCAAAACAAGAACTATAGTTTAAATCTCTCAAGTTAAACCTGTGATTATGCAATCAGAAATGCAACACTGTAGTCATACTGAAGAATTTATTCATTTTGAAACATCAGATGGGAAAAGTGAAAACACAGGAAGGGAATGTGGATTTTTTTCCCCTCCCCACTCCTGGTACACAGCCCATTTTTCTTCATCTTATGCTTTTTTGTGTCCCAGCACCGCATCATAGATCTTCCCAGTGAGGCAGTGCCGGATGTTGGTGAATCCGGCATCAGTCAACAGGGCAGCATACTGAACATCTGTCCTCTCTCTGCCCTCTGTCTGCACCAGCATGTTCAGGGAGTAGAGCTGGGCTGTAAGCGGGCCAGAACCATCCTCATTGAGCAGCGCCTCCACCACCAGCACAGCACCTCCTACAGCAGGGATAAAAATACCCGCTTCAGTTCCCTTATTCCCCCCTTTTAAATAAAGCGTCCTGGCAAAGCTTAGTGACACGTTTGCAAGACTAAAAACACAAAAGTTAAACCAGTTGATCCAATGTTATGACCTCTGCTAGGTGTTACTGCATCAGGACCCCTTTCAGATTGTGATTATGGTTAATGAGTGGCATAAGCTAAATCTGGGCCCAGGTCTGCTTTTAAGTCCCCCCCTCCTTCTGTAAGCTGTGACACTACCCCAACTTTCTCATTTTTCTTTTACTGCCCTCTGTTCTGTGATAGAGTCTGATCAAAGTCAGACACAAAGCAGCAAAGTCAGAAGGACAGATTTTTCTGGGATCAGCTGCATCGTGGGATACAATCTGCCGTCTCATTTCAAGCAGGAGAGAGAAAAAAAAAAAAGTGCTCATCCCTTTCACACTCAAATGCTCAGACCTGGTTTGCAGGCTTTATAGATTCTCTGGAGTAGCTCTACGCAGCGTTCGTCTGTCCAGTCGTGGAGGATTCTTGCCAGAATATAGAGTTCAGCTTCTGGCAGAGAGTCTTTGAAGAAGTCCCCTGAGAAAGAGAAAAACCCACATCCATATGCACATTTTAAAACTCCCTCCATTGAATTCCTAAGAAACAGCTGCATTTCAGTCATCCAGTTCTAATGAATAGATTATGTGAATGGGAGTTCTAGACCTATAAGTCGATGCTAAAGTGGAAGGGATGCTCCTGAACAGGTGAGCCATATGCATTTAGACATGCAGCAGAAATGTAAACAGAGCACTGATGGCCATGATTAAAAGTGTGCGTTTGATACGTCTTGGTGGAATGGTTATGTCGAGTTACTGACTCAAACTAGGCTGAGTGCTTCCCTTTGATTTAATTATTCCATGTAATTAATAAGTCTGTTGACAAGCCTTCAAGTAGTAAGACATGATTCGATTAGTGGTTTACATTCTCAAACCTAATTACCACTAAAGGATGATGTCCATTCTAAAATGCATGGAATCTAAAAATTACCAGAGCATATCTCCAGCTGCTGTCTTGTGCTGATAGTTATCAGGAGAAAATCATTTTACTGCATCACTGCTGTATTATCAGTGGCCAAGCAGTAACAATTTTTCCATGCCCATTGTAAGCGTGTCTGCAGATTTGCAAGTTATGAAGTTATGAAATAAAACACTCCTAAAAATGCCATGTTACAGCTTCCATTGTGCTCAACACCATGATGGCTAGGAGAACAGCAGGAACAGATTGTGTCTGGGTTTAAGACTGCCATCTGCTGCAAACAGGCACTTTGCCTTACAATAGCTGCAGGGTTGAAAGTCAAAATATTTTTTTTTTTAAAAAAAGGAAGCAGGAAGTAAAAGTTTAGTATTTTACCTAATGTCAGACTCATTTGACAACATCAAAAGTTTAGTTCTGCTTGTTTTAAGATCAGCGACAAAGACATTATGCAGTACTGACAGGCATTATAGACCAATATGGTCTTACTGGCCATTTTTAAGTACACCTGTTCAGTTATTTGATAAGTCTCTAGACAGCTGCTCACAAAGAAGCAACTTAATGCTTTTAGCCATTTAGACACTGTCCCTGCTGAAGTTCCAACATCAGAAGTGTGGGGGAAAGGATCTGAATGCAGTGTGGCTCTTTGTGTCAAACAGGCTGGTTTGAGCATTTCAGAAAAGGCTGATCTACTGGGAAGGATGGGGTCAGAACCTAGTATAAACCCGTCCTACGATTCAAGACCTCTCTGCATTGAATCACACTTGTTATTCTCTCTTCTACAGCATGTCTTTTATCTCGTCTTCTTTCTCTCACTCCAACCGGTTGCAGCAGATGGCAGCCCCTCCCTGAGCCTGGTTCTGCCAGAGGTTTCTTCTCGTTAAAAAGGGAGCTTTTCCTTCCCACCGTTGCCAAAGTGCTTTCTCATAGAGCAGAGGTGGGCAACTCCAGGCTTGGAGTGCGGTGTTCTGCAGGTTTTACATGTGTCTTCGATCCAACACAGCTGATTTAAATAGCTAAATGACCTCAACATGTCCTGAAGTTCTCCAGAGGCTTGGTAAAGAACTAATCATGTGATTCAGGTGTGTTGACCCAGGGTGATATCTAAAACCTGCCAGACACTGGCCCTCAAGGCCTGGAGTTGCCCACCCCTGTATTATTGTAGGGTCTACCTTATAATATAAACCGCCTTGAGGAGACTGTTGTTGTGATTTGCCGCTGTATAAATAAAACTGAATTGAATCCTGCTTTGGATCAATGGTTGACTGATGACTGATGTAATGTGTAGGAGATGAGTTTTTTAATTTAATTTTTAATTATGAAAAAGATTCTAATTATTATCCATGTTTTTTGTGAACAAAGAAACATGTCAACTAGAAAAATGGCGTAGTTCAATGTCTTTTGGGTAAGAACTAAAGAAGTTTTAGCTACACAAAACCTTCATTGTTATTTCATTAGGATAAGTCCACATAACCCTAATGGTCACTTAACTCCTGTCTTTAATTTCCACAACCACGGTATCTGCCAGTTTTGTTGACAACCCCCTTGCTCTGTTTATGCAATTTGCATATTTAGATCTTATCAAAATGCAACAGAACTGAGATAATGAGCCCTTTTAAAACCACATGTAAACACAAGAGATCAGAGTATATTAAAATGTAGAATGCTCGCCAATAACAAATGTGAATTGTGTTATGGACACCAGTCTATAAAATAAATAAAAAAATGGAAAAACATTTTATAAAGTCCTGCTTTTGATGCATCAGTCAGGGGTTTCGCCGAGTAATAATAATAGTGTTACCTTCGTGAAAGCTTATCCTCTCGTCATCCTCCTTGATAAAGTGTTCCTTCGACATATGTACCACCTTGGGGAGGTCAAAGATTGTCACAGTGCATTCTGGGTAGGCTGACGTGCAGTGCTTGGCTAATGCCCCGCTGCAGCCTGGAAAGGGAGAATTACTTTTAGTTACAGCACAATGAATAGTCTTCAATAAAAGGAGTGAATCACTCAAAAGTCCAGTCATACGAGTGGAACAGATGCTTTTAGGTAGAATCTGGTTATTTGCATGATTTGTATGTGGTGGCTTTGGGAATAGGGTTCAGCTAACATTCATGCCAATAAAGCAGAGCAGAACAAATTATTTGATTCGACTAATCAGTTTTAGTCTGATTAGACATCTGAATATCAACCTTTATGCTGGAATGCATTTGAAATCATTTTAGCTATGCAAGCTGCCTATTCTCTCAAGCAACAGTGTGACAAATTACACAGCAGTCCATTTCATCAAATAAAGTGTCTTTAGGCTTGATAAACAAATATTTAAAGTGCATAGAGGAGATCGCTCTCTTTTCCACTTTGGTGAGTGTCCAACTTTTCTTTTAGTGCCATTTACTAGGTCAAACCCTTCCACCAGTGAGGATGTGGTGAACAAGCAAATCTTAAGACCAGTTAAAAAAATGAGCATGCAGGCATCCTCTGTGTGCATTTTAACATTAGCATTTAGAGTCCAAAGAAGCCATTAGTGTTCCTCTGAGAACTTTGAGTTGTTGAGATGGGAAAGAGAGACTCTGAAATGAGGATATGAACAAACGTGCACATGGGTGGAAACAATGACTTAATGTGAAAATATGAATCCTTCAACTTGAGGCTTTGGCAGCATTATTACCATCTTTTATGCCTCATAAAGCAAACCGAATTTAAAAATTGAGTGATGGATATAGAAAGATTGATTCGACAAGAGAAAGTTAGATTGAGAATGTATGAATGGGGCCGAGTGAGACAGTGAAGCAGAATACACGATCAAAGGATTTCACTTTTTGACAAACCTACAAAGGCAGCCAGACTCTGGCCTATGTGCCCACACAAACACCAGCCCAGCTGTCTAGCCCTGTAGAGCTTTCCTCCTAGTGTGAGGAGCTGCTGCTATATTGTATTCTTACAGAGCTTTCTATACCTCCTACACACACCTAATACCATATTTGGCTCACATCAAACAGGGGTCAGGAGGAGAAAAATCAAAGAGCAACAAGAGGAAGCAAAAAAAAAACAAAAACAAAAAAAACCCAGAAAAAACATGCTGTTGCCGTTTGAGATTATAGTGATACAACAATTATTGCTGCATTTTAAACTAGTAAATGTCATGAGTCCAAGTTTGCCGATTTATTGTCCAAATGCTCATTTAAATAAAAAACAAAGAACCATGTTTTTTATTCTAATGGGGTTCCATTTGTTCATTGCACACACTTTAAATCCAAACTCATTCTGTTTCCACACTCCACCAGTATTGTCTCAGCTGATTTTGTTGACTACATCTGCATCCAGTGCAGTCACAGAAGAGTCACTGAAGGGGCAACTCTTCTCACAATGGGGAGTAATGCTCAGCCTGTGAACAGTCGATGGCTCCGTTGCTCTGAAGCAGCTTTCAGAACAAGCTTCAACATAATTACTTTTCTTTATAAACCAGAAGGTCTGTTTTAAGCTGGGGAATGGAGCTGAAGAGGATTTCCTTTGGGGAAGGCCTAATACACCCCAGAATGCATATTGACAAGTGTGCAGATTGAAGTGGAGCCATGCTAGGGGTTAGAGGTGAGGATATATTGGCCTTAAGGTGTAAATATTTGACTGCCTGTCTTTCGAGGTTGCCTCAGTTTTATAGATGAGCCCATTTAATTTCACTACCTTTTGAAATCTTAATAGAAACTAAAAGTTAGTCATCACAATGACACTGCTGCTTTAACTGAGTGGCCTTTCCTTAACACTTTGAGATTTTGTTTGCAGTCTAACATTAAAAACACCCTCTGTCAGATAATTCTCATGTCTTAAAATGTGTATGCAGAGAAATAAATTGATTAACATGAAAGTAGCTTAAAATGTGCAAAAAGAAGTTTCCGTTTGCTTGTTATGCAGTTACCGTTGATCAGAAGGAAACCAAATTAGTTTGTAGGCGGGTAGCTAGATGTAATTAAATTTGAGTCCTATTAGACAAAATGAACCTCAAAGTACCAGCCTACAACTGTTGACTTTAGTTTGAATGCATAACTACATTCCCACCAATGTAGGAAGAGGGAGGGGAGAAAAAATAAAAAATAAAACACGCAGATGTCTTGCCTGGATGGTGGTTTACATTTTAGAGGTTTAACAGTGGCTGTAACCTTTAAGCTGATTATTCATTTAAACAAAGCATGTCTTTTACATTGCCATTAAATGTCACATTAAAATAAATGTAAATAAATCCATTTCCAGAGATATATACACACAGGTTTGCAATCCAAACCAAATCAACTAGTTGACAGAGTGCTGGACAGAAAGAGCTCCTGAGCAGCAGGTGTGCACAGACAACAGATGCTGTGTGAGACAGTCTAGTAGTGCAGTCGTGCCCTTGAGGCTCCTACAGTTTCACAAACGCACACTTTTAAGGGATGTAGCATCATGCATAGGCATGAACATACAAGCCCATGCTGAGAAAGCCACAGAGGGGTGGGTAAAACACTGAATGCATGTAGGTTTCCATGTGGGAGAGGTTGTGCTTTTATTGGCTTCACAGCACCCCTGTGTGGTCAGTAGTGGTGTTGCAACATCTACTGTGACTATCACTGTATTGTATCTCTTCTCAGTGAACTAAAGGTCAGTATGACTTAGAGTCTGTTCAGTGGTTCACCCAGCATGTAAAGAGCAGATCCTCTTAAACATGAATACTGGAGTTCCAGGGATAAGCATCAACATTTTAATGCAAGCGCCACTATTGTAGTCAGGTGGCTCTGTCCACTGGCTACAGGTGCCGCATTGTAATATCACTCAGTACTGAAGTACAGAGCTGAGAATACACTTCTAGTTTAGCTCATTTACATGATGGCCACTAACTCAATATCTCAGACAAAAGCCTTTTCCACCTTATTTTGGCCTTTCCCAGCTTTTATTCATAGCATTTTTAGGATTGAACAAAATGCCTGTGACTACCCTTTTATTTTTCCATCCATGCTTCCTTTTGATCCGTTCCATTGTTGGCCGTCTTTCCTGCATATCTTTACAAGCTCTGTTCTTACATTTATTCAGTATTTTTCTTTGTCAAATTTTATTCATTGTGCCATTTGCTCTCCTTGTAAAGCATTTTGTAAGAAACCTGCTATTCAAAAGACACTATGACTTAAAGCAGTACACGCAGAGCAGTGAAGAAAGCTTCCTTTCAAGTATCCAAAGACTGCCGACTGCTGTGTGCAGCATCTAGTTTCACATATTTTTTCTTCTTTTAAAGAAAAGCACACAAGCTGTTCTGTTCAACAGTTACAATTGTATTTACTGGCTTATGCCTGTATTCTAATTCTAGTTTGTGGGGGATCTCTGGTGATGGGGCAAAACAAGTTAACAGGAAATGCATTTGTCATGCATTTCCATACCTGTAGAATCAAGTTAAATACAATCAAAAATGTTGCATGCTGTGTCAAGTGTAGAAACATTTGTTGTTTCAGGCTCGTCTGGAATGAGATTCTAGCTGCTTAATGCTGGAAATCATTCTGTTGTTTAATGTGTCAAGTGTTTTGGTGGAAGCAGTACAGCACCTGGAGTTCACTCTGCTGACGTGATGCTGTTGTAATAAATGTGGTCAGGCATCATTTTACTGAAATATAGTATATAAGGAATTCCCTGAAAGACATCTTAAGGAGAAGGAGTGCATCTGTTGCTCTAAAATCTACACAAGCTTTTCAGCACCAATTCTCGTTTTCTAGATTTGGAAGTTCCCAATAATACTAATCCACCCTGATATTATTAGAGATGCAAATGATGGAAATGCAATTCTTTGCAGACTGGGCATAAAAAGAGCATCTTCGAGACTGAGTTTCATAGAAGGTGGCCAGTTTTTCAACCTTGCCAATCTACTCATTCCAAGTCTTTCAGTTGCCAAATACCACTTTGTAATCCATCCAAACTGAGCTCGGTTTGCCTCAAATTCAAGTTGAGCTAATATTTTTTAAGCAATTAAATGGCTGCTTAAACACCTTTGTTCTAGTATGAAGAAATTATGAGTTTACAGGATTAGAAACCCTGCATAGCATCCAGACTTTTTGGGATTGGGTTATAGATGTGGCAGATATTACCAAACCCCGCATTTGGTCTCAGCATGTTAACTTGCTTTAATGATTTTAAGCTATTTTTACTGTCAAAGAGCATATTGCTCAAAAACATTTCACATATTAAAAGCAAAAGACAACACCGATGGATGTAAAGCAGTATGTAAAGTGGAACATGTGCAAGCTTTTCCAGATGTAGTACTTGCCATCCTATCAGCTCTGTCATGGTTACCAAGAGGATACTAAAGTCCTGACTCAGGTGTGGGGAGATCAAAGCTGACAAATGTGTACATTAAATGTGCAGCTGACTCAGCAGCTGCTCAGTTAAGACAACCTTGGACAGACTTATGGAAATAAGATGAAAACTTACCTCCAAGGTCACAGATGACTTTGAAGGGTGAAAGGTCAAAGGCTGTGACCACATCCTTACCACAGATGTTCCAGATAGAGTGCATTAACTGCATAAACTTCACCATTTCCTCATCTGACCTACACACAAACAGATGAGAAACATTTTTAACACTATCATCTCGATGCATTGTAGCGAAAGCTTCATTTTCTATAAATGATTACCTAAAAGAGGCTTGATGCCACACACACACACAGCCTCTCATACAAAGTTTTGCCCTGTGGGGACACCATGTTGTGTGCGTGCGAGACAGGGTGAGGCAGAATAGAAGAGCCTGTGGTGACTGCTGCTGCTCTGAGGAGTCTCCACCTCATCAACCAGCTCTCCACCCTGCTACGAGGGCAATGCGCATACAAACAGCCTCCAGTTTGCAACAGAATGTATCCAAACTTCAGGGTAGCAATAGCCATTTCCATCTGATGCACAAAGCAGCTTCAGATGACACAGTGACCTCAAGAGGAACTTTGAAAGTAAATCATTGTTGCTTCAGACATTGACTGCACTGGATGTGAAAATATGAAATGACTGTGGCCAAACAGCACACTGTCATCTTCAATTTGAAAACATTGTGGGGGTATAGAATGATGAATGCCTCCCAATGACATTCAGTCTTTTTCCTCCATGTGGAATACATTTACTTGAACTCTCATCCCATCTCTTGTTCTATTGAGTAAAATGTGCTTAGCCTGGTTTTCTGTTCTTGTCCACATCATGATAATTAGAACTTAGAAGTGCATGACATGTCTTATAATGTCAACATCCCCCGGTCTCCATCATCTCTGCACTTGCTGCAGAAGCTAATGGCTTTCTGTTGCTCCAGCCTCTGTCCCCTTGGCTATAATAGAATAGTTTAAGCAGCAATGTTTAAAATATGATTCATGTTTTCTGACAGCTGATGGGAGACGAGCAAGTCATGTTCCATTATACTGGAGCCAGTATAAAATAATCCCCACAGGTTCAGATCTTTAATTGGCCCAAATGACAGCAAAAGCTTGTTTAGATTAAGAGCTGTGGGGGTGGCTGTAGCCTGTTCCAAAGATCATTGGGCAAGAGGTGGTGTGCACAAACTGTACAGGTCACTGGTCTACTGTAAAAATACGATTTATACCCATTTATGCTCACATTTAAACATATGGGCAATTTAGAATTGGTTAGTCCAACATGCATGTCTTTGGACTCTGGGATTAAACCAGAATACCCAGACAGCACATGCAGATTCCACACAGGACTTCAGCCAGCTGGTCTGCATTTTAGAACCCAGACAATATACTGATGAGGCCTATATTTTCAATTTGCTCATCTACTGTAGCAGCATTTATCATAGGAGATAAATTAAAGTTTGAAAATGGTAAATGGTCTGTATTTATATAGCGCTTTACTAGTCCTTAAGGACCCCAAAGTGCTTTACATTTACAGTCATCCACCCAGTCACACACTGGTGATGGCAAACTACATTGTAGCCACAGCTGCCCTGGGGCGCACTCAAAGATGAGACGCCCTTCAGCTATGAGTTTTGATGTTTTATAGTTTTTCCACCAGCACAGCTTTCCTGCTGGTAACACCTGTTTGGAGCCACAACCAACCCAAGTAAAGTCAGGTAGAGCATTACAAGTAATCTATGACTTCATGTGACAAACCCAATCTTAGTAAGGGGCTCAAGTAATCCTTCCTTTAAGAAATTTTATCCTGAGACCCTCCGAGTTAAAATAAACTCATTTTCAGAGTAAAGAGCTTTATTATTAAATGGCACGTGTATCACAGATCGCCAAAGCCAGAACCCCTGTTCCCTCCAAATCATCTGATTTCTTAAGTATAAGAACTCGAGCTCTGGATGAGATTTTGCTGTAAATTATTCAGGTGCTGTACATGACTGGTTAAATGGCTGTGAGTAAACAGGAGTGACTCATCCAGCCAGTTTTGAATCATCCTGTTCCCTGCTGCAGCACTCCAAGAATGCACTGATTTCAGTGGTTGTTTTCCCCCCTTACCAATTTACCCACAGTATTCACAGGGGGAATCAGCCGGGACAAACAACTGCTTCTCTACATTAAACTGTGCGCAGGTGCAGAAATCCTCTCATGTAGGGCATTTTCATTTACAGTCAATTAACATTCAACTGCAGAGTCATCAGCACAAAGCTGTATTGTTTTACTTGTGTATGCTTCATAGTTTTTGCATGAATCTTTGTTAATGAGGTTTATTCAGTTATATCAGCTGCAGTTTGAGTACAAAACACTGAAAACTGCAAGTATAAAGAATCGGCAATTTACTTAGCTTTGTTGATATCCTGATGTGTGCTCAAGTTTACTACACTACAGACATCTTTACTTTGTTGATTTTCAGTCTTATAGAAAATAACCCATCAAAAGTTTCGCAATTCATGCCATAAGGATGTTTTATTTCACCACTTGTGCCATCTGTTTCTGGCAGTGATTTACAGTGCATGGCCTCAGGGAGACTGCTCAAAACCTATTAGCAAACAGAGTGTGAATTTTTATTGCATGTGACCCCAGAACGCAGCCGACCAGCAGATCACTGAAGCGTTAAAACTGTGGGCACTAGATACTATAAACACCCCAGTCCTAAAGGACAATGGTGATTGCATTCTCTTTGCCCCAAGCTTCCTCACATCACTGCCCGTCCACACCCCCTCTGTCTCACTCTCCCCTCACACAATACCTGCCTTCAAATGAAAAAAAAAAAAACTGACAGACAGGCTTAAGATGGAGAGACATGGATGGAATGCAAATGTGGTAAAGTGTGCATTTCGACTGTTTACCACAGAGAAAGCTTCTCACCTGTA
>VUQR01013910.1:12874-37997 GCA_015108515.1 Hemichromis elongatus | reverse complement strand
AAAACTAACCATAAATTTGAAACAATTACATGCCAGGTTTGGGGAAAATATACCACAAATTACCATATATCATCTACAATTTGTAATTAGTGGCTAAGAACAAACTTTCTGATTTTCACAGATTTTTGCATCCTTGTCGGTGATTTCCTTCTGTCCTAACATGTCCCGGGATGTGTTAGGACATGTTTCAAGGCCAGCTGTACAGACAAAGGAGTGTGCACCACCTAAAGAAAATGATTAACCCTCTATTCTGTGATGATTCAAAGCCTACGGAGCCTCGCAGGGGACATGGGAGAAAAAAAAAATAAGATGAACTTTTGCGAGATCTCGCAAATGTAACTCGGGATCTTGCAAAACTTACACCTCCAGTCAGCACAACTGAACCTAGACACAGTTTGTCGTGTTCGTGTGTATGATTTCCTCTTGTGGGAGCTCTCTTGACCGCAGGAAATGTTCAAAATCCTCCTCCATGTCTGCTCCGTACCGTACCGCACCCTTCAACAGAACCGCTATCAAAAAGTAGCGGGATCGTTTTGCGAGATCCCGAGCCACTTTTGCAAGCGCTCGCAAAGCTTTTGCGAGATCCCAAGTTACTTTTGCGAGCGCTCGCAAAAAAAAGATGAACTTTTGCGAGCGCTCGCAAAAGTTCATCTTTTTTTTTTTTTTCTCCCATGTCACTTGCGGGGCTCCGTAGAAGCCTAACTAAAAATAGGTCATTTTTGCTCTCATAACTCACGGCAGTCACAAAACAAATGAAGAAGTAATTAACTGGCACATATCACAGCTTTAGACATGTTTTTTAAGTGAGTTATTGCTTATGATGACTAACCTCACAAAGGTCTGATATTTATGATGCAGTGTTTTTATACGGCGTTGTGGGTGCATATACGCACACATGTGGATAATCTGAACTCATTGCTGGGTAGCTGGCAGGTAACACGGTGATGTTATGATATCATGAAAAATTCAGCGTTTGTCAATATAAATACGATGTTATTGTCACTGAAATGATAGGATGCTTTCATGATGACCGTGCAAAAAAACAGGTCACTGTAGCGTTCCTAGGTGGCTGCGAGGTAACCTGTCGTGATATATCATGCATAACTAAAGATTTGCAAATGTATTACTGCCATTAAATACCAGTGATACAAAAATGTTTACAGGGTATCACAGATGCATAAATATTAAAACCGAGTTATTTTAACCTTTTGCTAAGTAGTTGCTAGGCAACATGATAACATCACAATATTTGATAAGAACCTTCAGACGCCTATGATGTACCTGTGTGCCAAGACATGTTGCTTCTGATTGTGTGGAAGGAGTTGGTGAATACACAGACAGAAGTTTTATGTATTTTAATAAGATATTGGGAGTAAAAAGTTTTATTATTATAAATATTAATATTATAAAAGTCGATAAAAAACAAACGTATATATTATTATTATAATAATAATGTATATATAACCATGCCATACCAGACATATGAACATATCAGTGTATTTCCCACAGAAGTCTGACACGCTGTTGTAGGTGTTCTTACTGTTGGTATCTATGCGTGATTAAAGCAGCAGTGGTCAATATTCTCTATTCAAAGTAAGTCATATCACTGGGTGTAACTCAAAGTTTGCACTTCACTGAATGGTTTATTGAAGAAGCCCCACTGTGCAGCTTAACTCATCTGTAAAAAGCATTTTAGCCTTTAGCAGCAGGTTTGGCAGCTAACAGAAGATATAAAGCTAATATAATATACGTATTCATTATGGTTTTTAGAAACCTGACTCCAAATGTTTGATGTTTCACCACACCAAATTTAATTGGTAACCATTATAATAGTGTAACAGCAGATATCTGTATATGAAACCTAGCTAGGGTGCATTAGGGTGCTGACCTGTACTATGCAGTACTGACTCTGGAGTGTATGGATGAGTTCTGTTGCCACATTAATCCTGTAAAGCCTTGCTTGGCAGTGTGTCTGAGGACAACCAAGCATAGAGGAAGTAATGGAGATAGGTTTGGTGTAATACATCCCTCTTTTTCACACTGCTCTAGTATCTCCTTCTTTTTAAATTCCTAGCTCACCCAAACCCCATCATTCTCTCCAGAGCCTGGGAAGCTTCTTCTGTATTTGATGTTCTCCGTCAGTGATTCCCTGCAGCTCTCTCTGACCATAAACCTCTGCTCTAATAATAGGAAGCCGAGGCACAGTCTCCTCTCTAATCTGTGCCTCTGTGAGTGAATGTTTGTGTGTAACTGCTCCTGCTTCTGCACCATAGAGATAACGCTGCATTTGTTTTGGCCGCTCTGAGACTAGGGTAACTTTTACTCCCAAATTGCAATAGTGATACAGAATCAGGGAAAGGAATGGTTGGTTACAAAAGGCCAAACTGTTAGATTTAATTAAAGCGTCTTTAAAAATTAATATGGGTTATTATTTCCTTTCTTTTTTCTGCTAATTGACCAGGTTCTAAACTCGTAGCAGACACTGTAACTGCCTATCAAGCTTTGTATTTATGTTTGACTATTGTGAGGCAGAAACTGACAAGACTAATATTGATACTGACATTTTATTACTTAAGGTAGTGTCTTATTTGCTATGTAAATTAATAAGACACAAGCAAACTTGGATGGAATGGAATAAATAATGTATTTATTTCCAAGACACAACAATATATCATAGACTATTTTCTAACCTTATCAGATTGCAACAGAAAACAACCAATAAAAGACACGGTGAAAGCTAATAACGCTAATGTATTTTAATACAAATGCTAAGTTAGCCAATGCTAAGTTAAGTGTGTATGTGCCGCTGTCATTTATGTTTAAGAACTGCTTTTTATTTTAGTCTAAAACTTTAATGAAAAGTATCAGTATGATAACTGAAGCATGCTTAGTAAGTTAGCTTACAGCCAGTCGCATTACGTCCTGTGTGTGTCAAATGAAAGCGGTGAACGAGTGCTTTGGGCTGGCTGCCATGTTGTTGTTTATGTTAGCTGAGCATGTATAGCGGGAACCGCTCCAAGATGACTCACTGCTGGAGGATTCCTTTCTCCGCCAGACAGGCAGGTTAAAATGTGTCTCTGGTCTCTTGCCTTTGCATGTCCTGTTGCTCTTACAGAATGATTAAACTGCTATAGCTCCTGTAAAGATCAGTGATTAGAGAGGGGAGAACAGATGCCAACAGATGCCAAAGGCGAGTTCCTCTGGATCAGTGCTTGCTGTCGGAGTAGAGCAGGTGAGGTTGTTTGAGTTCTGACTGTAAATCATAAATGTGAAAACTTTACCGAAATGTTCTTTGTTTGTCCATTCTGAGCCTTCATCACCCCACCGCCATGTTTCATTTATGACCCACATCAAAACAGACGGAGCGCAGTCAGCTCCAGCCTCTGTCATATTTCTCTGAGATGAAGGGGCCGAGGGATAGGCGCTGCACTTTAAGGAGCCGTCTCCCACGGTTTAAATATTTCACTAGCTGAGAGAGTAAATGGTGTTCTGATGCGCTACACGATATTCAGTAAAAGGTCAAGGTGGAATGGAAAGATTCACATCTGTGACTTTTTTAGGACTCCGCGAGAGCAAGTGCTGCTGGGAAATCTGTCGGCTGGAGTAACATCAGCCTCAGATCATTACTCTGAGGGTCGATATGGCTTTCATTCCACTAGCCCAGCGCCGAGCTTCTCTGAAATATCGACTCATTTGATTTCTTCTTAGACTTGTGGCCTGTGGATATACAAAAATCCAGCCAATGAGCTTTTAACTTTGCTGTATAAATTGATATATTAAACATTACTGTCACATTCAGTATTCCATCATGTTGCTAGTGCTGACGGGCGTTTCAATATTGTGCTTTAGGATTCTGTCTTATGTACGCCGCGGTAACAATAGAAATGAGCAGAAACTCAGCTCCAAAGAATGTCTTCCCCATTGTTTTCATTGTTTGCTCTACAATGAGGTGAACACCCTGACTCTTACAGATTTTGGTTAGTCAACATTTTGCACGCTTGCATGAGTCCTCAAACATGGTTATGTGACACATGCAAAGGATGACACAGACTCAAGGGTAACACTTGATTTTTGCCTGATGTGGTTTCGGTTTGGAAAAAAAAACAAACAGCCAACAACAAAACAATGTTTGCTGCTCGAATCCAGAAGAGACATCATTATGTAGGAGTATTACTGTATGAAAAAGCAGTGTAGAAGTGCACTGAAGGTGAAATGAAGCACTGAGACAGATTTTTGGGGGTCATTGATGCTCAGTTACTGTCTTTCAGTTTCATCCTCTGATATGTTCACATTACTGCCTCGTTTTTTTCTGTGTGCTCAGAGTTTCTCATAGCTTCAGGGTTTGAGAAGTGAAGAAGTGCAGAAGGTTTTTAAAAAAGAAGTCTGTAGAAATAATCCTCTTGGGTTACCTGACAGTAAATGTCACAAATAATCCCCATGTAGATAGATACCTGCAGTATTGGTTTGGGGGGGAGAAGTACTTTATTGAAGTGTAATAGATTATCGGTGTAGTGGTATCCTTTGGGGTACTAGATTAGTTTTAGTCCCAATTTAGGCATCTTAATTGTTTTAGCTTTAGTCTAGTTTTAATTGACTATCATAAGATCATAGTAGACTCTGGAGTTGACTAAAATATAAAGTATAAAGGTTTGTCATGGTTTTACCAGTAAGAGTTCCTCCACATGGTTTGCAAACTGTTATTTTCCTTAAAATCAAACAAAATGAAAATGAAATGTGTCCATATGTCTTTTTTTGACTTTTTTCTTTCTCCCCGTTGTTGACATTTTGTGGTGTTTTCATGAAAAACATGGAGCAAGGGAGCTAGCTGAACCTCCAACTCTGTTTTTTGGGGGCAGATTAAATTGTCTAAGCTTACTGCACAAGGAAACCAAGATCTAGAAGATCACCTGCATTATATTGTGTTGGTCCCTCCTCCCTTGGTGCCTCCATGGATTGGCTTGAGATCTGGGGGATTTGGAGTGCGAGCTACAGTAGCATGTCTATTGAAGAGGCCTTGGATAGGCCAGCCTTGGCTCCCCACGTGCACCAGTTAGCCTTGGCCGGTTCACCCTGTTTCTTCCTTAGACCGTTTTTATAGATACTGAGCACTACAAACCAGCTGCTCCACAAGATCTGCAGTTTCGGAGATGCAGTTGCCTGATAGTCACAATTTGGCTCCTGTCAGACTCATTCAAATCCATACATTTGCTCATTTTTCCTGCTTCTGAAAAAATGTTATTTGCTTCCACCCACTAAAGGGGGCCATGATGAAGAAGGTGTTCTTCACTTCAACTGTCAGTGTTCATAATGTTATGCTTGATTGCTGTATGTACCTCTTACTATGTACCTTTTGTCCCTCAAAACGATACACATTGTTACCCTGAGGTGTTTAAGTTAGCCCTGGGGGCCCTGGAGGCCCTGGGGGCTAATTAATGAAGGATTCTTCCTGTAGGGACAGAAATCAAGTTTCAGTGTATTACGCTGCATTGTGTCACCTTGTGATTCAATTACATCTCTCCTTATGTCAATATTGCTTTATCCAAAAGTGGGGAGGTCCATATTATGAAACAACATAGTTGTCATGATAACCTAATTTCATTTACACTGTAATTTATATGAAACTTTCCTCAGCTGTTAGAGCACTGAGGAAAAATCTCCAATCCCTGTGCATTTGCCACTTTCTGGCCTTCATGTACAGTTTTGCTTGAGGCCATTTTAATAGTGATAAGAGTGCATTTTGTCACTCCTAATGAGCGTGAAGTCTCCATCATTCTTACAAGTACTCCTAAGAACCATGTCACTTGTTTACCTCTAGTCCTGTGCTCTAAACATATGCATGCTATCCATCCGCCACACGCTAGAGTGATACTTTGAAGGCATAACACTTTAACTCCACTTCCACGCGGCAGCAGAATTTTAAAATAGCTCGCATTAGACATGTAGCCGAGTAACACTGTAAAATTCACTTGTTCAAAGCTGGCGAGTGTGTGTCCGTGTGCGTGCGTGCGTGTTAGAGACGAACACTTTCTTGGTATTAAGATTCTCATTACAGGATGAGCTCTTTCATCCTGGGGTTCAAAGCGCCACCCTAGCCAAAGGCAGTGGGTGAGCAGATACGCATTACCATTTGATGGATTGAGAAGAGGAGGAGGAGAGCAGGAGATCAGAGGGGAGAGAGGAAGCAGAGGAGGAATGTGAGGTGCAAAGAACAAGGGGAGGTCCTGTGGAGGTTACTAGAGGGGGTAAAAGTGGGAGGTGGGATAGAGGCAGGTGCCCATGTTAGATGAGGAGCAGTCTCAGGATTACGTAACTGGAATGACGGGGATAAGGGTCTGAGTCTGCACTAATGCACGTGCTCTGTTGCTAGCCTGCTAAGTCGTTGGCTGGTAAAGAACAGACACAGACTAAGAGGCGTTTGAGATGCAACACAGTATGACTCTATTACTCACTCAGTGCGCCTGCTCCGAGCACGCCAGCCACTCTCTCGATGCTGGGCATCAGCAGCTTGGTGAGATCACGTTGCATATGAAGTGTTTTCATCAAATTGATGTTATTTCCTCTCCTCCACTTGTGCTGTTTTTTTGGTTTTTTTGTGTTTTTTTTTTGCAGGGCCAGAGATATTTACTCTTTTAATAGCCCACAGTACCTGCTATAGCAAATTAATAGAGTTGCATTCTGCTGGCATAGCTATCAGCAGGGAAAGCGAGTGGCCCTGTGCACAGATGCTGACATCTGCCAGACAATGTAACAGAGTGGATGGGATTTCAGCCTTACATCAATCTGAGACATGATAACATGTCGAGATGCGACATTTGCCTCGGCCTCCTCCTTCACTCTTTGGCCAACTCCTTTAGTGAACAGGGACAGAGGGTGGTGGAAACGGGGGCGGGGGTCTGTGTCAGGAGGTGTCACCTTCCATCTTTCCATAGACTGACCTTCTGAAGTGTCTTGCTCAGCTTGGGCCTGCACTTAAGCTTGTGTGTGTGTGTGTGTTTGTGTGTGTGCGTGAATGAATGTTGTTCTCACCTTGTGAGCCAATGAATCATTAGCAGCGATGGCTGCTGAGACACCTTTGAGATACTGAGAGCGGCGAGAGAAGAGAAGGTCAATTTTGTCATGATTCTGTCAACTGCAGCTTTTCAATCAGGCCACAAGGTTCATACAAGGCTTAAATCTCCAACTCCAGTTTCTCCAGATATATTCAAAATAAAATCTGTACGTTTGAAAACAAAAACGTTTCAGTCTTGTTTACTTATAAACTTTATTTATGTATATATAACAATAGTGGCTCAGCAGGTAGAGCAGTTCCTCCACTAATTGCGAGTTTGACGGTTTAGATCCTGGTTCCTCCCGTCTGTGCGCCCGAGTATCCTAGAAACTGCTCTGGGATGCATTTGTTGCTGTGTGAATGTGTGTGATTAATAGACTTAAATGTAGAAAAAACGTGCAGGTGTGAATGAAGCTGAATTTTGTATAAAACAGTGTAAAAGTGCTCCAGTAGAGCAGGAACGTGCTGTAAAAACTAGACCATAAAAAGCCAGGAGGGTTTGTTTTTCATATGTCAAGATTTGATGAAAACATGAAGAAAACTGTTTACTTGACATTCAAAGTTGGTTTCATATTAGAAATAGTATTTTTCTGTTCTGTGTGTGCTTATGTCAGGAGAAGGATTCTCATCATTCATCACACACTAAGGAAGGAGAAAGGAAAGCATGGGCAGCAGCTAATGGTGATTAAGTATACTGATGGAAATGTACTGACAAGTAAACGATAGTGAGTGATAAATGTAGAGAGAGAGGAAGACAGGTGGAGAAAGGTAGTGAATCCTACCTTTCACTAGGTAGGTGAATCAGGAAGTGTAGACGATTAGTAAGGAGGAAGTGAGAGTAGCTATGAAAAGATGAAGAGCAGGAAGGCGGTTGGTGGAGATGACATACCTGTGGAGGTATGGAGATGTGTAGGAGAGGGCACAGTGGACTTTTTGACTTCTGTCTGATGACTGATGAGAATTGCATGTCCTCCACCTGACATAAGCACAGAACAGAACACTACTATTATTTTTACATCTTGAAATATCAATTTTAAAGAAAAAGGTTGATGTGCAGAGCTGTAGTGACTACGGGGGGATACTATGAAGCTATGGGAAAGACCTGTGGAAGCTAGGTTAAAGGGAGAGATGATAGTCAGTGTGCAGCAGTATGGCTCATAGCTTATGAATCTAGAAAATGCATTTGATTTGGCGTCAAATGAAGAACTGGGGTAATGATTGAAAGGGTCATGAGTGGCAGGGAAACATGTGAGGGTGGTGCAGGACATGCACGAAGACAGCAGATAGTCTTGAGGTGTACAGTAGGACAGATGGTTTAAAGGCAGAGCTGGGATTAGATCAAGGAGTCCTCTGTTGTTTGTTCTGGTGTTGGGCAGGTTGACAGATGAGGTCAGGCTCTGCCCACTGCTGATTTTTGCAGATTACATTGGAGAGCCTGGAGAGGTGGAGGTATGCAATGGAGAGAAGAGGAATGAATCTTGGTTAAAGCAAGACAGAAGACACGAGCATGAATTCGAGCGATGAACATGAAGAATGAACATGCAAAAAGCAGAGATAGTGAAGGTGTGTTTAAATACCTGGGGTCAGCCATCCAAAGCAACGGACAGCTCACAAGAGAGGAGGAGAAGAGAGTGCAGGGACGGTGGAGAGATCAGGGGTGATTTGTGACAGAAGGAAGCCACAAGAGTGAAAGGGAAGGGTTACAAAGGAGATGCTAGAGATAAGGTGAGCTGGAACTATTTGGAACATCTGTTAGATGTGATATGTGCGTACCTGGAACCAAAACACGGTTAGCTGTGATTGGCATAAAGATGAGACGTCATTTTATTTTAGACAAAATGTCTGGTCAGCGTTAAAACTGAAAATCACAGAAGATCATCATAGAAGATGAATCCAAACGGTGCTTGTTTGAACCAGTCCAGTGTTTATCACCCATCAGCACAATGATGACAACGCCAAGTGTTTGTGAAGCCAACACCGTTTTGTTTTTTTATGTTGTTTGTTGTTGTATGACTTTGCATCAGGAGTAGAGAACATACATTGCTGTGTCATAGATGGAAAACCCCACAGTTGCTTTTGAAAAGGAGACGATGTCGCCACAGTGACAGCATATGTCTGCTTTCTCAAGATTGTCTCCCTGCTTCCTCATAGCAGGAGTGTTACTTCATTTTTCTTTTTATATTCTGTGACCTGATCAACCTGCTGAGTGTATATGCGGGAAGCATTTGACAAATGCTTTATGTGTTTTGTTGTGGTTGTTCTGGGAATCTCCTCAGGTGCCTTACATTTCAAAGAGGAGAGGATTCGAACTGCGCTCTGTTTACTTTCTCTAACCGGACTGTAGCTGCTCATAATGTACATGCTCACAAACATGCAGCACACGTCACTTATGCTGATTAACCATTGTTTTTACTTCTCTCTGTGTGCTCTCATCAGCTAGTCTCAGCAAAGTGATTGTGTTAGATATTGATGCAATGCTCTTCACGCCTTTATGGAGTGTAAAATTAACGAGCTGTCAGCTATGCGGATGAGATTAAATGTTATGTATGTGTACACTTGTGTGTGTGTGTGCGTGAGTGAGTGTGCATGATTCATTGGCGGTGGGCGTTTGGAGAGCTGCTGCCCTGCATGCTAAACTGATGCCACAGGCTGTGAGGGTCAGTGCGCACAGAGCTCAGGGAAGTTGGATTACTGTCCCTCTGGCCCACAATAACACTCCAAGCCAGCTGCTATACTGAGACCAGTAGCATTAAACCCAAGCCCTTCAAAAAGCGTTGACAGAAATAATATATTATAATTGTGAGGCTTAGTAGGAATATCTGTAATTATAGTTGTCAACTATGCCGTATTTTACTATTTATAATCATTTTGTAGTTTCTCATTTTCATTGACCACCTCACTGACTTTTTGGCCTTTTTACTACCTGCATTGTTATCTCGTGGTCACGTTATCCCTGAGTTTTTCCTTCCTATCCATGCAGACATTCGTTGAAGTAAGACAGTCAATCATAAAATAGGCAGAATACCATCAAGGTAAAGATTTCTAATTTATACCAGTGTGAGCTCGCTTTGTGGCGGTGCAGCAGACAGCTCAAATATTTATATGATTTGATAATGCTGTAGATGGTACAGCGGCGAGAGCAGTGTTTCATTTAACAGTTACACATTTTCTCCTTGACTAAGTTTACCATTTCTTCCCAAGTTGGAACCTCCGGCTAAGAAAAATGCTTAAGCGTTAACATCTTCGGTCGCTTGCATGAACGAATCCCCATAGACTCCCATCTTAACTTTAGGTCCTTGCGCTTATGTAGGGCTGCTTTGGACTAAAAGACACATTTAACCATACTTTTATACTTTTGTCATCTATCACACATCCATGGCCAATTTAGAATCATCACTAGTCAGGAAGGAAGCTGGAGCATCCAGAGAGACCCTCTTTGGGGAGAACATGTAAAGTTCACACAGAAAGAAGTGAGCCAGGGTTCAAAGCAGAAACCTGCTCGCCATGAGACAGCAATGCTAACTACTCAACTCTGACTTTGCAGATTAATCGTATGGTATTATGGTGTAAAGTTATCAGTTGTGGTCACATTTAGTAACAGTGGTTACAAAGAGCTAGCTTGTCCAAATTTGGTCACTTCAGGCTTGACAGTGGCTGCACCCATCCTTTCTATACAGTCTGTTTTACACCCTACCCTGTGACGGCTGTGAGTGTGAAAAACTCATGGGTAATATTGACTATGCCATATTATAGATTATAATACAATAATAGACACTGTTATAACCTATTAATTAATTCACTATCTTCTGTTTATAAATAGAGTAAAAATAAAAATGGCAGGTTTTGAATGCATCGCCTGCTCATTAACATTGATGAATATTTTAGAGTCCCTTCAGCTGTCACTGTATTGAATTACTCTCTGGAGTAATCTTCCTGGACCATGTTCACTTATCAGAACGTTGCAGTCGCAAAAAACTCACTGTGTAACTCTATTAGTTTCTTGCAGTAAAATAATTAAAATCGCACCAGTCTTAGCAAATATGAAAATTGCTGCTCCTGTAATTTAACTTTCAGCCAAAGACAGCTGGAAAAAAAATAAGACTCCAGACTCTGAAGCTAAGGCTGGCTGCTGTTTAATGCAGGAGGTATTTTGGGGTGTGGGATGAATAAAACATCAGAGCACCTTGTTTATTTCCATCCTTCAACCGTAACTCGTTCTTTACATAATTGAATTCTAGTCCGTTCGAGGCAGTGCATCTAATTGAACCTCTACCCGTTAGCCAGGAAATGATTTGTTTCCATGCTGACTCCAAGCGCTGATCCTCTGAGGGCTGCTTCTCGCTGAGGAGAGCTCTCCCAGATCACATATAGGGTTGGTGTCATTGTTTCAATCCCATTTGAGGTAAGAAAGTGAACTGTTTGCATCACCTTCCCTTTTTTGCTTGAGGATTTCGGGCTTCTTATGTTTGTGTCTTTTTCTGCCTTCGCGTTTTTTCAGCGTGTGAGAAGCTGCCTCCCTACCTGGCAGCCATTCAGCGTGGATGATTTACACACTGAACTGCACTTCCTTCCCTCCTTTCCTCTCCTTGGGTCAAACGTATCTCCAGTCCTCCCCCCTTCTTCCTCTCCTTTTACTTTAAAACAATGTAATTTTGTTAATGTGTACTTCCTGCATCATCTGTCATGTTGCACATTATAGTAGTGATTGCTTCCCCTTGAAAGGCTGTGATTGTGAGAGATGTTTGGCTCATTGTCCACTGAGTTCTTTATGCACAGCCATGCCCTTTCTATATGGACACCATTGTGATTCACAATTAATGGTTACATTCAGCTTCTGCTTTCTCACGCTGAACAGCAACACATTAGCATTCTGCCCCAACATGGAGCCAGTGGAGCGGAGGGCTCCCAGGTAGCGGGCACACGCAAGAAAAGGAACAAGAAATTTGAGCAAAATATTATGTAATTATTCTTAACACTGCTAACAGATGCAGTGGAGTCTGCTCTGTTTTCACTGTAATGCTGACCATCCTTGGAGTGCCCCCACCCCCCCTCTCCCCACACACACATTTCATGGGTTGTGCAGACAATCAGACACAAGTAAGATCAGTCAGCTGAACCTTTGAAAAAAGTCAAAGTGTTGAATGAATGAATGAAAGTGTTGGCTTACTTGAAATGACACAATTTTCAAAGTGCAAGTACTAAAAGCTGTTGTGGGAGGAAAAACAAAGAACTAAAGAAGCTTTTGCTGCTTCACATGAAAGAGTAAAGAGTGAAAGTGTCACAGAGCAAGCTCTGAAAGGACAAACGGAGGAGATGAAAAGAGTTTGGTCATGTGAGGGGTAGCAGATGAAAGCAGATGAACCGATTGGTTGGTTGAGGTGGATATTGTAATATAAATATTGACAAGCAGAGGACCAGAGAGGTCAGGGTCCTCTTTTTGAGACATCTGTCAGGAATGAGAGTCTCCTGAGAGGCAGCCAAATGATATCTTGGGCCTCAGGTCAGACTAGTCCATGAGACAGACAGGGCTAGAGCTAGCTTAGGTTAACATACAAGGATATCGCCCAAAATTAAATTGATCTAAATTAAATCTTAAAGTAAGTGTGTTTGTAAAGTGTCGGTTAATGTACCCGAGTAGCCCAAGTAAAAGTCTTCAAACTTTTACATGAATAAATCATTGCTAGTGGATGTAAAACTCAATGCTATTGTTGCTCTAGAGCACAAATATCATTGCAGACAACATATTTAAAAGCTCTGGGATAGTGTTAAGCATAGTGATATTACACAGCGCTAATAGGCATCAAATAAGCACCTGTTCGAAAAGAAGTGGAATATAACATGATGCTCATTTATATACAGAAACCCTGCACTTCATCTCTACAAGCCTCCATGCCGGAATGGCATTTGTATATGAAAGTGTGAAGAAGTAGTTGGAGGAAAGTAAGGCAAAAAGTAGGAAACTAACTATAATCAGCCACTCTTGCTGGACTGAAGTGTACCTTACTGTGAGCTGAACTGTAGCGATCGGTTGTGCAGCTGACCTGTGCTACTGCAGTCAGCTGGGCCCAAAGACACCAGCCTGGCCCTGTCGCTCCCAATTAGCCCATCGCAGCCTCTCGCTGCTCCTAATTCAGTCCTTCTGCTGAGCTCAGCCTGGAGTAAACTACTCACACGCGGGTTACTCACTGTTAACCCACTATTGATAGGCATGTTCACTCTGCTAGCATTTCATTGTAGCATATTAATCAGCTCTGCAACTGCAGTGTGATGAGAAATGTTGAGCTCCCAAAGCAGAACCTGAACTTTGCTTTTTCTGCCAGCAGAGCAAATTTAAAAACAAAATGATTTTGATTTCCACTATATGCATAATCGCACATGACATGTTGGTGGTGCGATCGAATTTCATATTTTTATGCTGCCTAAAATTACTTTTGCTTGCTTTAAATTAGACATACACCAAACAGACACTTTGACTACTGACAGGTGAAGCAACTAAAACCGATTATCTCTTCATGATGGAACCTGTTAGTGGGGTGTATATACAGTATTAGGGAGCGAGTGAACAGTTTGTACTCAAAGCTGATGTGTTAGAAGCAGGAAAAATGAGCAAGTGTAAGCGTTTGAGCGAGTTTGACAAGAGACAAATTGCGATGGTGTTCCCAGTCTGCACTGGTCAGTATCTACCAAACGTGGTCCATAGAGTGGTGAACCAGCAAGAGGATCAACATAGGGAGACTGAACTGTGTGTTCTAATTCAACAGACAGCCCCCCGTGTCTGAAAAAGTTGCTGGTTGTGATACAAAGGTGCCAGAATACACAGCGCATCACAGTTTGTTGCATATGGGGCTGCATAGCCACAGAGTAGTCAGGGTGCCCATGCTGACCCAGTCCACTCCTGGGCACCTGAGCATCAGAACTTGACCAAGGATCAATGGAAGAAGGTGGCCTGGTCTGATGAATCATGCTTTCTTTTGCATCCTGTAAATGGCAGGGTGTGTGTGCATTGCTTACGTGGGGAACACCTGGCACCAGGATGCACTGTGGGAAGAAGGCAAGTTTACGGAAGTAGTGTGATGTTGGGAAAAACTAAGTCATGCGGTGTGGATGTTACTTTGATATGTAGCACACATTTAAGCATTGTTGTAGATCATGTACAGCCTTCCATGGAAGCAGTATTCCCTGTTTGCTGTGGCCTCAGAGCAGAGGCACAGAGGCTGTTTCTAGTTATGGTGCATTGGCTGTGTGGATGTCTTTTTATTTACAGCAGAGATATTAGCAAAGATAAGTTTACATCGTTACCTCAGTTGTACCTGCACCACCCGGTGGATTTCATCCATGAGAAGTACAGTTTGTTGTATCTCTGGAGCTTTTGTACAACGTTTTCTGGATAGTAAAAGTCGTTTATTCCTTTGTCAGCAGGATATGTCTTTTGTACCAGCTTGTTCCAGCTTTTCATTGAACAAGTGTACAACTACCCTGTGAAATATTTTTAACACCAACCCTCAAAGCAAGAGATGGAAGTATTCTACTTCTGTTCATTACTTCACGCAGCAGCCCCTGAACTGAAAATGGTCTCCAAGAAGGGGAAAAGTACTAGAACAGACTGCCATTTATATTTATTTATTCTATGAATTTTAAGCACTTAATCCAGCTCAGATCTAATTTTCCCAGCTGACTTGATAGGCAGTCTAAAGCATCACATCTTTGGACTGAAAGGAAGAACTCTGAAGCCCATACAAGCATAGGGCAGCCGTGTTAACCACTGCACCTCCACTATCTGATATCAGTTTAGCAGAAACTGGGATGTTTTCAACTCTGTGAAATAGACATAAGGTTCTCAAATCTGGGTGGGTTCTCTCCGCGTACTCTGGCTTCCTCCCACAGTCCAAAGACAGGCAGTAGGTGGGGTCTATGTGTTGACAGACTGGTGACCTGTCCTGGATTTACCTGCCTCTCACGCTGAGACAGCTAGGAAAGGCTCCAGCCCCCCACCCCTACCTTTTCGTTAGCCCAAACTAGTAGTTTTAAATATCTAACAGTAACCAAGTAATGTACTTTTAAATTAATATCGTTAATAATGGATTAAAAAAAGTACAAATGATGTGTGATAATGGCTGTCTATTGCATACATACATATACAGTATCACTCAAACTTAGGTCTCTACTGCGAGTGACAAAATGATTAGCTTCACTCTTAACCCAGTTATGTCGACTTCTTTGTCTTTTAAAAGTGGAAAATATGAATTTTGTGTACATACACATGAATCAGGACATGTGATGGTGGACTGCTCAAAACCTGTGTGGAGGACAAACCCAAGAATCACCAGATAAGAGCAGCTGTGAGACTTCCTACATTCATGTACAACTAATTTGTAAAACACGTTTTGAAGAAAACATAATGTTACCTTTAATGTGCAGTTTGTATTTGGCATGTTTCGTATATGTTAGTAATAAATGCGTCTGTAAAATGATCCGGTTTTTTTTCCCTTTTAAAACACCTGATCATGCTACCCAACATCAATGTTTGTGCAACATTTTTACCTGAAAAGTTCAGGGGAAGAAAATGTAACACAATCACAACCTTTTCCTGACTTTAACAGGTGTGCCTGCACATTTATTGTTGTGCAGTACGTATGCCCACAATCTATCCCAAAAAACAACTACAAAAATGAAAACAGAACATTTTCTGTGGACACAATCCTCCCAGTAGGAGCACTGCCACTTAAAATGACTTCCAGGGGACAGTGTTAATTGAGTCAGTATGTCCTGTCAAAATGTCAATGAACCTCTCACTGCTCACTCACCATAAGTCTTTCTAAACATGACCTCAATGCATAAGCAGTGAGTAATATGGATGGACTGCACGGTGGACTTGTTGTCAGAAAGGCTACTCTGCTGAAAAGGTCAAAGGTCCACTACTACTGTCCATCAGCAGTCTGGTAACCCATCCAAGTGAACAATGCACTAGCTCTCTCCCTGGCCTCTTATTAGAAGGTTCTCCCTCAAAGACTGCCTGAGATGTAAATTTAGCTGGTATTTCAATGTCTGCTTTTCCAATTTGCAGCAGTGGAGTGAAGCTGCCCTGAACAATAATACAGGACCGAAAATCAGAAGTAAGCTGAGCCCTTGTTTTGGAGGAAGGAGGATGTGACGCAGGTAGTGGTTCCAGTCCAATTGAAATGAATGAGAGCGGCCTCCTTGGCAGTGGAACATATGGAGATCACGCATGTGTATGTTCTCATTCTACACTGACTGACAGCTGGTTTCAGGTGAACAGGAGGGAAACCAGAGACGAGGAGGTCAACAGACACTGGGCTCACTGGCTCAGGTAGACTGGGTCAGTGTTTCCATTCACACCTCACCATCCCTTGACAGACTAGCCCTGAACAAGTTGTTTAATACAGAAGGTTTGCTTCCAAGAAGTAAATAAATATGATACTAGGCCTATCTAACATCTTTTTTTTTAATAAGTAAAATATACAGTATCACTATTTGGGCCTACAGCCTTCACAGAGGGTTTGTCTACCTCTTTGTTTATCCTGGGACGCCTCGCTCACTGAAAAATATCAAGTAGAAACTGATACTTGCACTGCTGAGATGATTACAGGGATCCATTCATATGGATTATGCAGACAAGTTCTTGCTAAGCAAACAGGAGGAAGTGACTTTTGCTGGCACGAAAAGCCCAGGGTGGCAGCAGTAAACAAACGGAGACACCCGCAGGTCATATCTGTCGTTACTTATCGCTCTAGTTTCTCTCTTCTCTTCCTGTTAATCTTCTAATTTGTTTATTTTTTTTAAACCCTTGAAATCTGCATTTGACTTCTCTTTAGCGTTTGAGAGTTATATATATAATTATATATTTGATAAACTGAACAAATGAGAATCCTGCATTTCTTTTACATTTCTTTTTTCTTTTATTTCCTGCCTTTCTGTGCCTGTCGGTGTCACTGTCTGTCTGTCAGTGAATAGAGGGTTCTTTCCATCTCAGTCAATTGCTTAAAATGATCTATCCCTATCTACCTTTAGCTTTTTTAGTCAGCATATTGCAGCGAGCTTTAACTTTATGTCAGTGAGTAACAGATAAAGTCTGACAACAGCAACAGTCCCATCATAATGTCTCCAGAAATGGCACAGTAGAGTTAATAATTATTGCTCTTATTTGTCTTCCATCTGATTTCAGAGAGGAAAGGTATTAGTGCACCAGCTTTCAAATGTGTCTGTCTTCATAATGACCGATAGCACAAACGGTGAGAAAGAAAACGACATCAAATTTTGATCATTTTCTTCTAAACTCCAGGAAACGGTGCGACATGTCTAAGAGAGTCAAAACGACATTAACGCTCACTGATTCAAAGGGTTCAGAGCTCCCAGGAAAACAGGCTAACACACGTGCGTGTACACGGTCGTGCTTGCAGATGCACACACATAGACACACACACTCAGAAGCAAACAGTATCTCATTATATCTCAGTTGTGCCCTGCAGCAGGGTGAGTATTTAGACAGTTGTCCAGAGGAGTTTGCAGGGAGTTACCATGTTAGATTGTGCACAAATTAGTTTGCACCCTGAGGGCAGAGTCGATGCTGGCCTCAGGGGCTCTGTGAGTGCGGCTGTGCGTGCCTCTCGCTGCAGAGTTGGGAAAGTGCCTGAGTATGCTGGAGGTGGAGGACATCACACATGTCCCCGTGTACTTCTGCCAGTGTCCAAAAATAAGTAGGCACTCGTATTGACCCCTTGTTGATGAATTTGTCTCTGGGTAAAGATCACCAATGTGTCAGCAATGCGTGTCATGTTCATCTGCTTGTGTTCCTCCTCCTGTGCTCTCTCTTCACTCTTGCATCAACTACAAGGCATTCATTTCTCCCCTTTTCCTCCTCTGCCTCTCTGTATTTGCTGTGGTAGCTGTAGTTGCTCTTTTTTTTTTATTTTAGTAGGCCTGTTGGCTGCCTGATGATTAATTGGATGGCGGCGCTCAGGGTGTAAATAGATGTTCTATTCTCATGGTTGTTTTTCCCAGTTCGGACACCACGCAAATGATTAGAATGCTGGCCGAATATGAAACCCAGCAGGTGCAAGGAAGCCCAAGGTTGACACAAGCCGCATGCACAAGCCCATCTATCTGGGTTTCCCATGTGTGTGCCTCTGCAACTATACGCTGAATAACGAGATCCAAGCAACGCACACAAATTCATTTTTGCTTTTTACCACATATGCAGGAACCAGAAGGTGGTTTTGCATCTGAGTCATACCCCATGAATAAACACTACAATATCATCTCTACAGTAAACCCAGTGTGACAAGTATCCTATTTCAAAAAGGACAGGTTACAATAACACAACCCACACCAAACGCAATCTCAGAGTCCATCGACAAGCAGCCATGTGCTCCCAGACGACCAGTGACTCATGAGAGGCCATAATAACACCCACCGTGGGGCTCTAGTGACTGACAGCAGCAGCTGAAAGTTTCTACAAAACATAACATTTAGCTTCCGCTCACTATTATCAACCCACACAAGTGAACTAGTGAAGTGATTGGATGAGTCTAACAAAAAAAACAAGCAAAAAAGTAAAACTAGAATCATAAACATGTGCTGGAAGCTGCGTTCTGCTCATGAGCAGTAAGGCTCACATAACGCATTGAAAGTAGCCAAATGGTGCAAAAACTGCACTTCCTGGAGCGGCCACTTGAGGGCGGCTCCCAAAATGAGTCCATCCCCGTACAAATGCCAAATCATTGAAAAGCAAGTTACTGTATTAGCTGGTATCAAAAAAATTGGTCTCTATAGTTAGTTTGCCACTTCATAACAACTGTACAGGAGATTTATTATATCTCAACAATTTAGTTAAATGTGAACCCTTTAAAAGCTGAACTGTGGAACTACTGCCAGAAATCTTAATTTGTTTGATAATGCAGTGTTTGTTCAGCCTTGAGGCAAAATAATAAAAAATATATCAACGTTTAATCTGCATATACGAGTTTTAATTTGAATCACATTTGCTACAAAAGAAATATTTTTGCAATTTAGTAATTAAAAATGTGTCATGCAATTTATATCATTTTTTGAGGGTAAAAAAAGTCACACTGATGATGTAGAAGTCTCAAAAACTCACAAAAACACAAGTATTAAATACAATATCCTTGGCTTTTAAGTATTTTGGTGCTTTTATGATTTTTTTCATTTACAGAAGAATATTCATGTCTGTGTGTGTTTCACATATCTTTCCTGTGATATACGTGTTCTCTTTTTTCTAATGTTAAATTTGTTCTGTGAGTCCCTCAGGGTGGTTTCCAGGTGATTCTGTTTCCCCTACAAAGAGCTCATTTCTGTAAAACTAAATTACAGCAATTATGTTTCAAAGGAAACGCATTTGCATCCAATTTCCCATTAAAGTAATGAAATGTGAACTGCCACCTCTGACAAGCATATACATATATTTTCAGCCAAAATATTCACTCTCACATCTCTAGCAGTATAATGTCTAGTTTTATGTTATGTTTAGGCTTGCAATACTTATGAATTATGATCTGCTTAAAAGAGGGCAACAATATCCAGATGTCTGGATGCCTCAGTGTGAGAGACGGGCACGTAGTATGCCCACCATCCACATAAACCACCACTTGCCTACTTTGAACAGTTCAATACAAAAATATGTTGCAAGCAATAACATAAATCAACTCTAACATTCAAACCGTCTACTCTATATTGTGCCATCTCTCTTGTGCTACTAAAACAACTGTGACCCACTGAGACACGGCCCCAAACCCCTGGGGAGGTCTGTCCTGTCTTGGCAGTGGATTATGGGCGCTGTGGGGCTCCGTGGATCAGGCTAGTTTGGTTGCATCCCAATGTTTAGATGCCAGACGAATCTATTTTTGTCATGTTTAAAATTTAACAGCTGCCTCAAAGCGTTTTATTTTGTAAGGTAAAGAAAGACACTACAAGAGAAAAGCCCCAAATTAGGCAACCATCACGTATTTGGCGACGGTGGGAAGGAAAAACTCCCTTTTAGCAGAAAGAACCCTCCACTAGAACAAGGCCCTGGGAGGTGTTAGCCATCTGCTATGACCGGTTGGGGGTGAGGGGATGGAAACAGGACACACTAGGAAAGAGCTGGAGATTAATAATTAACTAATGATTACCAGCAGAGTGCTTTATAAACACACAGAGAGTGAAAAATGGTAATGCTCAGGGCATCATGGGAAACCTAGGCCAACTGCAGGGTAGCTAAGGGAGCGTTCAGGCTCAGGATCCACCAGAGTCTTCAGCTTAGTCTGAATCCAAGAACTTTTTTAACAAAATATTTTACCTGGTCTGACTCCAGATTCAACATGTTTGAAAAAGCATCACTTAACAGCACTAAACTTGAAACAGTTAAATTGGCAAGATCAACTCCACTATATTACATTCAAGAGTCACTTCAACCAAATGTATTCATTACCACCTTCTCGTGTAGTTTAAGTGTTATTGAAGTGTTATTGAAGTGTTTATTGATTTCTACACCTCAAGCTAATAAGATTAATTTTACCGTCTACAGAAGAAACACCTCCAAACCAAACAAAGAAACGATCAGACGATGGTATAGAGTGTAGGTCAAATTCTGCACTGTTGTTCTAGGAGTGGTGTTGCTGTTTCTCCCAGTGCTGTCAAATCCCCAAATTAATCTCCTGAGAAAATCAGAATCTGAAATTTTTGTAGAATTTTTCTGTAGCAGAAGGAAGGACAGGTTGTGAATAGCTGACTGCTCAAACACATTTGCATGTTGTGTATTTGAGGTTTTGTCATCTCTCATATCGCTTCTCAACGTCCTCAGTTCTGTTGGACATGAACCACACACTGGCTTCCCTGGAGAGGACCCTCACATTGAGGTCCATGTGACCTCCGAACAGAGTCTGAAGTGAGGAAAGCATCCATGCATGTGAGACCACAGAGTTTTCTGAAATTTCTTTTCGGTGCCTAGAGATTAATTGGTACACAGGTGTGTACATTTGTGTGTTGATTAGTGTTTGATGTGTGTGAATGCGAGAAGAGAGGACTAGAATAGTCTCCGCTCTTTACAGGATCCACTAATGAGATTCATGTGTTCGTTAAAGGCGTCCTGCAGCTTTCTTTGCTTTTCTGAAACAGCTTAAAACCACACTGCATAATGACCAGCATCATAATTATGCCTATATGACTAATCGTCATTCATATTTCTTAATAAGATATTTAAACTATTTTCATCAGACAGGAAACAGGTCATAATAGTGAATTCTACTCCACAGATGCACAGATAAAAATTATTCTAGATTTGGCCTACTATCAAAATGAAGCTGTTTATCTTTGCTATGTGCTGCTTTGTGTCCATACCTTTGATATGCTGTTTAGTGTTGGGGAGTCTCAAAACAGCCAATGATGACACAATGAGAATTAATAAGAGAATCAATAAGTGATATCAGTACTCAAATAACTACTAATACAACCAAGGTATCCAGAAGAGCATCTGTAAACGCATGTTTAAATTCCACCACCATCTGACCTTCTGCACTTTTACCCTTAACACTATCATCACACAACATCAGCTTTCAATATGGCTACTTTGATTTTCATCGTCAAACTCATGATTCTGTCTGACACTTTCTTCACCTCCACAACACTGTTCACGTGCTCTTCCATTTAAAAGTACCCGTCCTTCCTAACCCCTACTCACTTTTTCTGTCTCAATTCCTAGGCCACATCATTCGGAGGACCCGGCCTTCGTGGTCTACGTGGGCGGAGTCCTCCGAAGACCAAGTAGGCCGGAAGTGCGAGGCTGTGAAAGTGGATGGTCTAGTCTTCATAGTTGCGTCACCAGCTGTCTCTTTGGAGTTTAATAAACTCAGCCGTCTGCTCCTTGCTATCTAAAATATAACAGGACACTGGAGTAAACTCTCGACCATCTCTCACTTCTGTTTAATCAGTTTTCTCTGTGACGTTTATTCATCTGTGTGAAAACTATAACTTTAATCTCAGCCAAACTGATTTACTCAGGAACAAATAAAACACTGAAAAAAGCCAAACAATAACATTTTTAAGTTATCTAAGTGACGTATATTATGTTTAACCTGAGTAGCAAAAGACTGCAGGGGTCTGAAAACCATGTGCCGCAAGTTCGCTGTTCTCGCCAGCTCTAGTGAGCCTCGACCTCCCGGTCAGCTATCGAGCTGGTGAGTAACAGATGTCTCTGAAAACGTCGGAGCACTTTTGCAAATATAATCTTGATAAACCGAGCAGATATTTGAAGCTTACACAGCTACATTCTCACCTGAAAACATGGTAAAAGTTTATTTTGTGACGCAGAAAGAGTAGTAATGTTTTCTAAATGTGCCTGTATATTGTTTACATGTTTGAAATAAATAAAAATAAATAAATAAAATAAATGTTAAAACTAAGTAGCTGCCGCCATTGTTGAAAACTGTTGAATTCTGGGATAGGATGGGCCACGAAGGATACACCCGACCCATCCTTCAAATCTGGGGAAATAAAGGAAGCATTTGGCGGCCATATTTGGGGCAGCCTTCAAATTGAGTCAGCCTTTGTCGTGTCGCTTTAGAGTCTTTACTATCACCACCATGCTTTTGCCTTTCCTCCACTCTCGGTTGTTGTTAACTCAGGCCCCAGCCTCTTCTTTATGATTCCCACCTTTAAGGAGAAGGCTTTCTACCAGACAGGCTCTCTAAGGGTTGTTTAGCATTGGCAGACAGAGACCACGATACAAGTAGGTTTGTTGCTTAATTCAAAACCAGAGAGTAAACTTCATCTGCCAACTTTAAGTTTAATATCTTATGTTTTGATAATTTATCCACCAAAAGGTGTTCAGAGGTCTACAAATGCAGTGATTCACCCTCTGGAATAATGTTAACAGCAAATAACCACTGACACGCTTAGCATAGTGGTATTCAACTTCACTCACCCAAAGCTCATTCTTCTTGTTTTCTTCAAATCCAGCACCTGCTGGAAGAGTTTTGCTTGCAATGAGCACATTACAAGTTGTTTCTAGTGGGAAAGTGTGTGTCTGCTTATCTCAGCTTGGCTTTTAAACGACTAGTGTTCTCACCACAGGCACACACCGGGCATCATGTGTGTGTGAGTGAGCGAGTGTGCAGTGAGAACGCTTTCCTCCACACACACACACATTGAGTTTGAGCGCTCACCTAATAATAGATCCAGCCAGGTCCACTGCTTCTCTAACGTCATATCTCTCCACTTGGCAGTAACTCTCCACCCTAGAAACAGCACCAGTGACACCACTAAGCAGTCACATGATGAGGTTAAACGATCAGCTACACAGCTTACAAAATATTACATTACAAAAATTATTCTTTTAAGAAATTTGATTATGAATGCATTCCTGATTAAAAATGAGATTTTCTGCCTGGTCCTGTCCCTCTTTCTTCTCTTTCCTAAAAGCATTAGTTTCACTAACAGGCCTTATAAACAAATCTTACATTAGAACCTCATCTAAAGCAAAGCAGGACGAGTAGATTTGGTTATTGTCAGTATTATATAGTAAAGGCATATTTTTTTACTTGCAGTGGCAGATAAATTCATTATCTTTTGATTTCACATTTCATAAAATGTAAAAAATGTTGCGAAGATACCCATCACAAAGGTACAAGGGAGTGTTCGCCCAGGGCACCAAACAGGCTAGGACCGCCCCTGCTCCAGTCTGTCCTAAACCTGCAACGGTTATTTATGCCTGAATATCATCACCTAGTAAGTGTCCAGGGAAACAAATATAAATGAATGCAGAAAGCTTAATCATGAATACATCTAAAGGGACCTGATTACCCTTCCAGGGACAGGCCCCAGTCTGGAGTCTGGTAGAGAATACTAGGGACCTGAGCCCAATGGGGGCCAGGCCAGACCCAGCCGCAAGACTTACAAAGGCCTGTCCTTCTGTGGCCCCACAACCTGCAGGAGGGCCTGGAGAGATTAGGGCAATATATATATATATTTGCTTTTTTTTTTTTTTATTACATTCAACACTCAGTTTAACTTCACTACAAAGATGCTCTTTGTGTAATATGATGTCTGTGTTTCCCAGCACAGGCACATCACAGCACTGGCCTCTTTCCACTCAGAAGCTACATCACTTACAGCTTTTTGTGTTTATGGAAATGAATCCCTTGAACTATATGCTGTGGGTTTTTTTTATTGACAGCACTTTTGCAACGCGCGCTTAAAGGCATACACCTGCTGAGCTGCCGGCTTCGAATGAGCACACCCACGCTGCGTGTGCGTGGCATGCAGGAGTGTGACGCGGTTAACACACGTCACATACCCGGGAGCTAAATTTGTCTCTCTGGAGACAAATAGTGGGCGTCGATCACAGGAACAGGAGCCCACTTACTCTGCACATCAGCCAGACGGGGACATGTGAATGTGTGAAAACCCTTCTAAACATGCGCATCTTCCCCAGCTCACGCTCACCCACATACAACACTATACCTATATACTTTCTATAGGAGTGAACGGTGACACCTTTATGACTATTCAGCATTTATGCAGTGAGGTTTCTAGTGCTCAACGACCCACAAAAAACTTATAATTAAGTTCTGTTTATTAGTAAAATTCTGTGTTCTTAAATTTCTAAAGAGTTTACAAAGATCACACTCAGATTAAAATGTGACAATAATCCAACATCTACAGTCAGTATATACAGTAAGCTGTAGACAGCCTGGGGTCATCACTGTATCCAGTCCTGGACTGCTAGATCATTACCCAAGCTGAAAAATAATCACACATCTGAAATTATGTCAGTTAAGCAAGACATCCCAGTTCTGAATAAAACTTTTGCAGCAGAAGTTGGAATTTAACTGGACATGACAAGGAAGAAGCACAGATCGTGGCTCCAGTGAATGTTTATTTATTATTATTATTATTATTATTATTATTATTATTATTATTATTATTATTATTACTATTATTATTACTATTATTATTATTATTATTATTATTACTATTATTATTATTATTGCGTTTAACTTTCAGTTTCACTCCGCTAACAACACATTCTTTGTATGTTATGACATCTGTGTATCATACTACAGG
>VUQR01013908.1:41332-54827 GCA_015108515.1 Hemichromis elongatus | reverse complement strand
TAAAATTTATTGTTTAGCCTTTTTTTTTTTTTCTTTTATTACTTTTTCCAAATTTTTATCTTTCCTTGGTGGGACACTGAGGCGAACCGAAGAGAACTTGGAAATACGTCCTCGTTTTTAAAGCTGTGCATTTGTGGATTGTTGAGAAAGCTGGAGTTTTAGTTCATGTGCATGACTAGAAATTGGGCAAAATTTGGAGCTAACTATTATTTTTTTCCTTTACAACAAAGTAGACATGCTGTGATGTATGATTTGGAGACTATTATACTGACAAAAAGACAGGTGGAGCTGAAGCTAAGTTTTCATTGGGATTGAGAAGAAGGGACGGGAATAAAAATGAGTACATGAGAATGACAGTTAAGGTTGGGTTGTTTAGAGACAGTTAGTTTGAAAGGCAAGGCTGAGATGGCTTGGACACGTACAAAGGGGTTTGTGGATGCATTACACATGTTAAAGATGGAGCTGCTACATGGGTGGAAAAGAGGATTGGTGTGACAGAGGAGGATGCTGGGAAAAGGAGACAGAATGTAGGAAAATTAGAGCTTATGGAACCTAAGGGCTCTTTAAAGAATAGAACAAAGGCTTGTTCATGTGGTCAGGTTTGTTTGAACTGGATTTTGTTTTTCATTATTTAATGCTACTTTCATGGACACAGGCAGGTGCCATGTCACTAAGGAGGGGGAGATTTTTATTTATTTTTAGGACTAACATTATATCAAACCACTAGAAAATAACCTAAAAACATCAGCTGAAAAAAATGTGTCTAGGACGTTAAAGTCATTAAAACCAGTTCTCCCGTCCTCCTCTTCTCTCTTTTCCATTTTTTCTAGTCTTTCTTCACATTTTGCATCTCAGCCTGTCCCTTTTCTTTCTCACCTCTAATTAACTTGCTGTTATTATGATTTCCATTTGTTTTTAGCACTATTTGTCTCCTTCACTCACATTTCTTATGTTTCCTTGTAAAGGATTTTGCCACCTCTTGTTCTTTTGGAAAAACGTGCAGTGTTTTTGTGCACCAGTTGCTCTTGCACTCATATTTTGGCAACATACAGATCACGCTTACTCATCTGACTAAATGTTAAGCAGATTTCTGATATGACTATTGTTGTTCACATCAGGTATTGAAGGTACCTCTTGAGCTCGCAGCGTGGGTTTTGTCTTCTGTTTCTCAGCCTGAGATGGAAAATGACAACAAATGTTGTCAAGTCCTGTTTGATGCTGCAGAAATGAAAATTAGAGATCATAAATACTCGTCTGACGTGAAATTGCAGAAAGTTTTTCATTTCTTGAATTTCTTTTATTGAAACCTTCCATCTTTCACTCCAAACGGGAAATGCAAAACTCATTTTTTCCAAACACATTCAATGAATGATTGAGTTTTCTGGGAAAATAATCAAATGATATCCTCAAACCGATTTCATCTGTGTTTAAAAACCAACTGACTCAGTCCAAATAAAAACTCCCCTGAGCATATGACTCATCATATTATAGAAAGATTTTCAGGGCATAAGGCGACTGTAAAAGTTTATGGTTTGATGATAAAGTTAATGTGTTTTGTGTTCTCGAAAAATAAACAAAGGTCAGTAAGAGAATTTAGTTCCTGCATACAGTAAGTACAGCTGTATTCTGTGGAGTCAATATTTGCATACTGTAAGTATTGTGTACTTCCAAAAGCCAAAGGCCAAAATTGGAATGCAGCTAAACGCATCACACGGCACAGTGTAACCTTAAAATCAAAGTCAACAAGTGAGTCATGTCAGCACAACATCTTTGTGTTGAATCAGGCTGGAGGGTACGCTGTTCACTTTCTTTATGAGCACTCGGTTATGTTGGCAGTACGGTCAGTGCTGGAAAAACTGAACAAGCCGATTTTCTTTAAAATGTAGACAGTTTTCAACTCAACTCTGCAATTGTGAGAAACTGTAACCCAGAAATACAAAGACTCATTTCTTGAAACCTTCCACCCTTTTCTCTAAAATGTAAGCACAAAGCACAATTGTCCAACTGCATTCACAAAACTCAAAGTGTTCCCAAACAATCAGACCAGCACATCAAAACGGCTTCATCTGTGGTCAGAATCACACGTTCTCAGAATTCATAGCCTGTAATCACAGCCTTATTACACACCACCTCAAAACATAGAAAGCACAATACAAACCCATGCGTGTGGATACAATAGATGTTGAACATTTCACAAAGAATCCGTGTTTGAGTCTTTATACAGTTTCCCTCAGGCCCTGTGCGCAGAAATGTATGATATACAATCACTGTATGTATTACATGGCTGGAACGACATGTCTGTGGTCTGATTATAAACATGATCATCTTTATAGAATTATACTACATGATAAACATACAATCTCACTATAAATACACCTGTTTGTCCAGCTCTAAATATCTTTTTTTTTTCTTTCATATTTTCTTATTTATATGCTTTTATACACGACTCTAAACTTTACACTTTACACTAGGGCTGTTCGATATAACGATATATATCAGCTGATGATATAAAAAATGTTTATCGTTTCATATTTCGCTATAGCTTGTTTCGTGGTTTACCTCAAGATTTTTTCATCAGTTTGATGGCAACTGTAGACTTTCCTAAAGTTCTCTGATTATTAAATATAACTACACTACGGACGGACAAGTTACTGTTTTTAATTCGCTGTCGTTAGCAACAACGATGGTAAAACCATTATGTTGCTCCGTCCTCCACTTGTTCACTTTTCCACAAACCTTTCAAAATAAAGCTAAAGATCCTGTTGAGATTTTTCAAAATAAACTGAATCACGTAGAGTGTCTATGGATGAGTGTTGCGGCCCTAGCAGGGCCTCCTTCTGAAATTGCCTGTGTGGGCGTGGCCTACCATCTCTCCTGCCTTAGGTGCCACCTTTCTTTTGTGGCACAGCTGATTCCCATCGGCAATTAAGCTTTTTAAAGGCAGAGAAAGGTGAGCTCTGGTGCCGGGTGCCATGTGAGTGGTTGCTGCTAGTGAGCTGTATTAAGTTGTTGCTTGCTCCTGCTCAGTGGAGAGGAGTGTGTTTGGTCACTATCCTTTTGACTTAATTTTCAGTTCACGGACCAACACTTGAGTTTTGTTTCTTTAAATGGTGATAGCGTCTCCTTTAGTTGAGTTATCAATAGAAGCCTTAATAAAAATCTTTAATTTAACCATTTTGCCTCTGTCTCCTCTTTTCGACCCAGACACATTTTGTTACTTCCCTCACATCGCCTAGACCCTTTTGGGGGAATGTAACAATGAGAAGCTAAAAGAGCAGTCAGGTGCACGTAATAAATACAGAGATAATTGTGGCCGTTTCAACTTATGTAACACTCGACTCCAGGTACACGACGCCCAGCTAAATCCCTTCACGCAAGTCGAGTTGCCCGAGATTCAGAATTTACAGAAAACATAAACATTTTTGTTATATATATCGTTGTCGGGGTGATAGATGTCTTATATCGGGATATGAGATTTTGGTCATATTGCACAGCCCTTGGTCTACATTTCTAGACTTTAGTAGACATATATGTCTGGAACTTTTAACTTCTGCTTACATTAACCACATATGCTAAGTGGAAAAAACATGAAAAATACTTTAACATTCACATATGTGAAGATACTTGATTCTAGATCATTTGTTTACTAGTCCTAAAAAATCAGCCACAAGTAAACATTTCATGGGCCATTATCAGGGAGAATAAAAAGGGTCAAAAACAGCAACTGATGAGTTGGGATGACCACGAGGAAGGCTGTGCAAATGGTCGGAACTAATCTGAGATGCTTACAGGTGTAGTCTGGATATTTTGAAAAAACAAGTACCAGTGCTTTAACACTACTTATAATGTAGTGATGATGGGGAGGATCTGTCGCTATTAGAACTACTTCAAATGCTGTCCCTTACCTGCAGGAAAGCGAGAGGCTAAGTGTGAAGGCCAGAAAATAACTTCATTCAAACCTAGACGGCTCATGATGTTTCCTCCAGCTTGCTGAACTTGGTTTGGAGAAAAAGACAATAGTCTACATGTGCTGTGTCAAAGTAGAATAAATGACTATTTACTTTCCGTGTCACTTCAAGCGATCCATTGCTGTTGTAATTTTGTGGTATCTTTTTAGAAATGTCCTCCTGCTACAGTTGCGCTGCCCTCAGTCGTGTTTCATGCGTGCCTTTTGTGGCCAGGCTGGAGATTGCAATTTTGAAGTATGTTACTAAAATTGTTCAATTTGTCCACTAAGACATCCAATTGTGTACTGCAGATTTTTTTTTCTTCTTTTGCCGTCTCTCTGTCTGAGCTGCTGTGCTGTTTTCCAAGAAAAACTCATTCTGGAAATGTACACTTGGATTATTTTGTTGGATGATGAGTAACAAGCTGAATGTATGTTGCCAGTACAGTCTCAGGTCCTTATAGAGTTCTTCTTGTTTGTGCCTCCATGCAGTTTTTGTGCTGGTCTTCTTAAAGTGCCTTGGTCATTACTGAAAAGAACTGATACACCTCATTTCATAATTTTGCATGTTATTAGTAGATCCACCCCAGACATTTGCAACCTCTTTTTCCTACTTACTAATTTGCGCTGTGTAGTAAATCTGCCCTCAAGTATTTTTGCAATTTAGAAACACAGTTAATAGCATCTGAAATATTAGATGTGAAGTGTGACTAACACAAAAAGAATCATGTTTGCACAGATTTGCTTGTCTGATTGCTGATATTGTTGCTGCTGTTGATATGTTAGTGTTGTTTTTTTCCTTTGCGCATGTCTTAATGTCAGCATGAGAAACTGTAACAGCAATGCTGAAAGTTTGTTATATAGCAGAGATGTGATCCCTGGAGAAATAGCTGGTTGGACGTTAATATTCAGAAGTTTAAGAGATTAAAAAGTGCTTTGGTACCTACAGCAGGGCAGGTGCACCATAACAAATCACCAAAGTCCTTATACACAGCTTGTTTTAGAAGTAAAATGTTTTCCTGTCCTGTCTTGTTTGTGTTATTGTGAAAGAATTAATTATCTTCCTGCACAAAGAAAAGCTTGATGTTTCTCTTTTATCTAGAACTAGGGGTTAATATTCTGCCTGAGATGTAACAGAAGGCCTGTGTGTGTGTGTGTGTGTGTGTGTGTGTGTGTGTGTGTGTCTCAGGTGGCTGTGACATTTGCAGTAGGGTCAGAGGTCGGCCTTCAGAGCAGCAGTGACTTCAGTCAGATGGGAAAACCTTTCCTAATGGGCACAGTGGCTCTGGGTAAGCTTCAGCTTTGTGCAATAAAGCTCACTTTCTTCAATTTTTGTCTTCATCTTTTTTTATCATTGTGTTTTTGTGGCCCTTTTCCAGTCTGTGGTACTGCAAAAGATGTTGAAGCTAATGATGATCTGACTTTGCATTCCAGCTGCTACCAAAATGGCTTAATTGGAATTTCATTACATGAACAGATTATCTGCTAGGAAATGAGAAAACAAGTTATTTAAATGTGTTTTAACCAAAGCTTACCTTTGAACTCAACCTCATTTTGGGTTTCTCCCACATTTTGCATGATCCTCAGGCTTTATTATGAATACTTGGAGTACATGTATCCGTAAGTCTGGTGTTCCTCTAATGCCATTTGCTTGCAAAATATAAAGAAATCGGGGCTGGCTCGACTTTTGCCCAGTACTGCACCCAATGTGTGCAAAGCTAATGTTTGCACAGGTGGCTGTTTGAATGCTGACTGGTCATTCAACTTCACCACTGTTTCACCAGTTACTCTTGGATTAGATTTCACAAACGTAACAACATAAATAATAGTGAGCCAGGTCATATGTGCAACAGAGATTTGCTCGTTTCAGTATGGCTGGGAAGATCTTAATTGATTCAAGCTTCCAGAACGTTGTGAAAGCACAAACAACATCTTTCAATAGATGAAGTAAAGCTATAACGGTAAGCTGCAGTTGCACCAAGTAGATCTTGTCAGCTCAATGTTATTCCCAGAATCTAGAAACAGCACGATTAAAAATCACAAACCTTGTCTAATTTAAATTTGGCCACTCATATTAACCAGGATGCTTGTAATGTAGAAATCTATGAACTAGGTCTGGATGAGCACTTTTTAATAGTTTTGGTAAAAAAAAAAAACCAGAGGGACAAAACCAGGAGCTTGTCCATCATTTTTTTGAGTTGTTCACCCTGATTTTTGTCCCCCAGAGTCGGACTGGTGCACTTTTACTGTAGCATCATGAGTGTTTTGGAGAACATTCAGAAGAATCAATAGGAACTGTGATGTGTGCAGAGTGCCATCGTGTGCTGACTCAGAGAGCATTGAGGGTTTTTTTTTTTTAACCCACACCAACATGTTCTGCTTGTCAGCTGCCACATTCACCAGATTTGCCTCGCTGTGACTTTGTCTCAAGTGAAAATTTAGCTGGAGGATCACCAATTTAACATGCTGGAGGAGACGCATGCATGCATACTCGCATATCCTGCACACCCAAACAGAATAGAGACGACCAAAGCAAAAACTGTTTTTACCTTTAAATAACTTGTTCTTGTTTTTTTGTTTTTCATTTTTTGTCATCTCTTTCTACAGTCAAAGACGCAAACAATAGAAGTGCCAGAAAAGTCAAACTTTCATCTTTGCATCAAAGATTATTCTTTTTTAAGCACATTTAATGAAGAACATAAGAACCAGTGCTTCTGAAGTCCAGCCCTCATCTAAATGCAGTTTTCTTGTTGCAGACATCTTAAACATAACTGTTTGTTATTTAAACTTGGGAACAAACATCTAGTGTCAACATAGAATATCTTTAATTCCCTTTAAAACAAGAATTTATTAAACTTATTATGCACATTTTAAAAATGATGTTAAAAAATCAAATGCATCAGCTAGTAAATGTATGTCGTGGTAGTCTGCACAGTTTTTGCTCTTTGTGACCTCCATATGTCCAAACTGCTCTTTCGCTCTCTTCAACTCTTTCTTTTCATCCGTCTGTCTTCACGTTGTAACGTTAAACCACAGACCGTACAGACGGATGAGCCATCACCATCGTCTCCTACTGTTCAAAGTGAGGAAGAAATAGAATTAAGCACTGCAAGATTGGATGTCATTGAAACCAAAGTGTGTTAAGAAATGACTTGGAAGATGGAGCCCAGGCATCAAAGTCCTGCCTGCTGCCCGGCACAGATGTGTGTTGAACTTTTAGTGCAGCCATTGAATTCTGGAATGCTACTACCAACTAGTTGTCCAGCCAGCCAGCGATGTCTGCATAGACTGATTTTTGCCACTTTTTCACATCCCAGCTTATTGTTACAAGAGGAAGCCTGTGGCCATTTAGGAGAAACATTGGCATCACTTCTGGGGAGGTGTAATTTCATCCATCTTTACGCACAGTGTTGAATATTCACAAAGCAATGAAAAAACTTTGAGGTACTTCAATACTTTACGTTTAAACTAATCACTGCATTTTATGTTACGCTTCTCTTTTCACAAAAAACAATTTTCAGAGGATGAGTCAGTGTGTTCTGTTTTGCAGCGCAGAGTTAAATATGAGACTAAAGTAAACAAAAAGGTAAAATATCCCAAAATGCATTCTAACATAAGTTGGAGCAAGCTCAGTCAAAACAACTGTTAAGACTTACGTTTAACAGATTGAGGTGTCTGCATGGAGAGAGTGGTCGGAGCTTTGGTTTGTGTGTGTGTGTGTGTGTGTGTGTTTGGGTAGCAGCGAGTACTCTGACTTCCTGAAGTAGCTGCAACACATCAGCTGTGGCAGGCTAAGGGGTGATTGCTCTGTTTCATTAGCATCTCTGTGACAGCTCTGACTGTACTTCCTACCCGCTTCCATTACTTCAGAGAACCATTTGAACATGCAAACTGCCAGCTATGACAGCTGCTTTGCAGTTTGTCACTGCTAGTTGTGTGGAACAGTATACAGAACAACTTTAAATCATTTTCCTAAGATTAAAAATGGATTACTTTTTCTTCTGAATTCTGGTCAGGGTTTTAAAAGCTTCTCAAACAACATCCAGACTATGCTGAAACTCTAAAACTACTCCTCTAAAACCAAGACGAATGCAGTGCAGCTCAGCAGGGTGGGACCCATTTCTCTGCTACCTTTGGAGACTGATTTCTCTAAATGGAATTTTACAGAGAGAAAGTACCGTGATATTGAGGAACTAAACTGCAAACAAGCAAGGAAACTGTAGTTTGCAGCTTGATGAAAGCGATTGATTTGGCTAATATAGAAACAGTATACCATAATCAAAAAGACAAACGTCTTTTTAATATCTGCTGCTTCTCATGATGAGATATTTGGTGAGCATAAGCCAATCGCATGGCAGCGTTGGGAGCTGCTCCAGCTGTCTGGCATGGCCACACCCCTTATAATGCAAACTACACCTTAGTAAATGCTGAACAGTTGTCATTAAATGTGAAGTAGAACCGAATATAAAAGTTTCTTTTAATATAAAAAGTGCATTTTAAAACGGGAATCTCGAGGAGCCGACTCACTTTTGGAACCAGAGGCCTCTCAATGAACTACAGCTTTTCACACTTTCAGCTTTATATTTTCTGCTTAGTTTTTGAGCGTGTTTGGCTTTAAACTTTTGATTTTCTGACAAAAAAATGTTTAAAATGCTAATCTGAGAAGTGGGATTCATGATACCAATATTTCCATAATTTAGTTTTGCTTCCTTACTAAGGTAATACTGTTGGGATGTTTTTATTTCAAGCAGTGATATCTGGAAACCTATTTGGGTATTTCCTGTGTCTCTCTTCTCATATTAAATATCATCATTTTTGTCCTGTGGAAGAGTAGAAAAAGCCCACAGATTACAGATGGAGGTATCATATGAATGACGCGCTGCTCTGTTTTTGGTCTTGACAGGTGGGATTGTAAACGTGATGCCTCTGCTTTTCTCACAGATCTCACACAACAGAACACAGGTAAATCTAATCTTGGGACTGCACCTGGCACTACCTGCTGATCTGTGGACTCGCTGTACTGAATTCAGAAATGGCTTGAGAAACACTGTTCGTATTCTTCAATATGAGTAGTAGTAAAAGGAGAGCGCAAGAGACTGGGATCCCTGTGAGAAATAAATTAGAGCTTTAGAGAAGAATTAGAACTGAAAGGCTCTTACACAGGTGGTCAACCATATTATTATTCTACTGACGGCTCCTGCTATTAAGTTTCAGCACTGAAGCAGAAATGTTTGAAAAAGTATTCCTTAGATTAACTAGATAACTGGAACAATTCAACTCCTTAATTAACCCTGATGCGAACAATTTATGTAGAAACCTTAAAGAAACTATTGTAAAACCTTATTTTGCATCAGACAAAAGTGTTTGAAGTCGATCTACTGTCGTAACCGGGACAAAAATTGTCAGCAGGAATACTTTACGCCGTTATTTTATTCCTTTTTAAAATGATTTCACAACACTAAGCCGTTTTACTCTGATTTTATATTAATATGTGATTTTGCATGCATCTAGATATTAGATGCACAACAAGGTGGCCCCAGTAAGGTCCAGACATGCTTTGCAGCCCTGAAATTTAGAGATGTTACCTTCATGATGGTGCATTTTGAAATGCAGGTGTCTGGCACGCTGAGGTAGGACATTAAACAGCTTTTCAACTTGCCGGCTTCCTAATACAAGGGTCTTGTGATAAATGGCCTGTAAGAAAAAGAGTTAAACAGTTAGTCCTACCTCCTGCATCAGGCAAGCATTCGCTTAAGTCTAATGTATTTCCCGTATCTATTATTGAGTGTCACAAGAGGAAGAAAAACTGCCCGTAGCAGGTCTCTGCTGTTTAAAAAGCATGCACTGCAGATTGTGGTTCATGCAGAATAACAGTCTGCTAATTCCAAACAGTTTTGCCCACTTCCATCCAGAATGATGGGAAACTAGAGCCCAGGTCTCAAAATAAAGAATTCTTGATAGGTATTGTTTGTGGAAGGAAAAACCAAGGTTTCCTTTTCTGTATCTCACTGTTTCTGATAGGCCACTAACCCTACCTGCAGGATGGGTCAGTCTTTATTGGTCAGGTCAGAAGTAATGCTGTTAGGTCACGGCTCTTTCCCAGCCACACAGTCTAGTCTTCTGTTGGTCAAGCTTCTGTCTCAGACTATCATCTGGACACATGCAAAAGCATTTCTTATTATAAAATAAGAGTAACAGGGCGTAGTGATGAAATATAATGTTGGAGCAGAGTGTGCGATTTTGTGTGACAAATCTCGCGACAGATAGCGAAACGTGAACGTACAAAATGAAATTAAGAAAACGTCAGAAATTCTATTTATTTTCCAGACGTTCAGGAAACCAGGTAAAGAAAATGCAGACTGGTTGCTTTTTCCATTCTTCATAAGTGGAGATGTGCCATATAACTTAGTTGCCATCCCGAAATGCTCCAGTTAAAAATATGCCTAAAGACAGAAGAATAGAAACACACTTCTCTGAAATGAAAAAGTATCCTGATATAAATGTCTACATATCACAATGTTCCTGACTGCAGGCCTGCTTTTTTTATGCCATAATTTTTCAAAGCTGTTGTCAGAATAACACATAATCTGTCATATAAACACACACCTGCATGACTACAGAGGCGAGCATCTATGTTTGAGTCATTCTTTTACTTTGAAGATTCATATTTTTGCTTTGAGCATATGGACAGTTAACAAATGTACATGTAAAAATATTTTTGTTTTGAAAAACTTCATATTGAAAGAGAAAATTATATATATATCCTTTTTTTTAATTGACTGTTTTTGAAGAATTTTTACTGTATTTCAACATAAAATTCCTATTTTTAAAAATGTGTGCATGGAAAAATGAAATTGTCATTTACTACAACACTTACAGTTATGTCAGAGGTATTTGTCGGCTTTTTTTTTATTTTAAGCTTGTTATTTACTGTATAAAAGCTGCCATTGTTAATTCATTGGTGGCAATTACATGGTTACATGCCTTTTGTTATTACATGATATTTATGTTTAGGGTTGATGCATTTTAGATCAGGCAAAATAGTTTTTCAAAATTAAAAATAAAGTGAGGTTTTATAGCAGTACATCAATTTGAATCAAAATGAGGACTTCTTAACAATGAGAACAGTACTAATTTTTATTTCTTGTAATACAGTCATGTGACATCCACAGCCCATATACAAAGAGTCAGACACACCAAGCCTAGAACCTCTCTGCCACTGATCAGTTCTAAGCATCATTTAAAGCGCACAAATGACTGTAATAGTAGCAACTAAGTTTGCGTTTGATGAACTCTTTATTATCACCTGTCGCTGGTGTTGTATTGCAGTTATATGATTATGTGCTGCAATTGCACCACAACGTTCTCCCGTTACGCTGCTTGAGCGGGATGTTGGTTATCGTGTTCTCTTTTGTCTTCATCTACAGATCCTGTGGTTTCGGAGAGCAGTGATCGGAGGTCTGACAACCTGCACTGTGCTCAACATCCTCTGGTGAGCACTTTGCTCTTTATTTGATCTTTGATTCTTTATTCCTGTCCAGATTTTGGTTGGCTCAGTCATATCATGGTTAGAACTGTGGTCTCAAAGGAAGTTTTTCAGGTCCTGTGGTTTCCAGTCTGACACACATGCCAGGTTAAGTGTGGATTCTGTGTGTAGGTCTCTCTCTTAGCTCTGTGATGGACTAGCATCCTGTCCAGGGGTCCTTGACTTGAGCCCAATGTCTGTTGGGATATGGTCCAGCCACACTGTAGCCTTGGGGGGAAAAAAAGAGATTATCAAAGAAGCATGGATGGACTTTCCACTCAGTTAAGAGTTATAAGCTATAGCTCTATTTATATTTAATTATGCTTAAGCTCCCTTCTTTTTCTTTTGCAGTCTCTGTGGAAATGAATTGCTTTTTCAGTACTTACTCAAATTTAAGGCAAGCAATTGGCACTTTTCCTGCTTCTTAACTATTACCTATAGAAATTCTCTTCCCCCAAAAGACCATCTGGTGTATTATCACCCAGAGAGCACCACAGGGTACTGGACTATTTCTGTGAACAATGACCACAACCAGCCCACAACCTACTCTCAACCTGGTCGAGGGTCAGGTACTATTGAGGAAGGAAAATGTGCAGGATCTTTTAGGCACAATCATCATTAAGCTTAAAATCTTTATCATGTATTATAATTTTGCTAGTAGTTATAGCAAATAAGCCTTTACTGGGTAATTCTGCATAAATAAGGAATAAGTGGCTGCAAGGCTGCCTTCTTTGGAAAGTATGAAATAGTTCAGAAAGAATGATTTAAGCCATATGCCAAACGTCACCTGTTAAAGCTGTATACGATCCAGCATGATTGACAATAGGGCATTATGGACAGATGGTCGCATATGACCACTTCAGGGTCACGTACGCTGGTTCTGGTGGTAGGGTCCTCTGAGACCTTCAGCAGACGTTTGAAGAGAGCAAAGGGTAAAAGCAGCAGCAGCAAAGACTGTGGCCCAGAGTTTAAGAAGGCCATCTGGCAAAATAACCATCCACAAAAGACTTGAAATGCACCACAGAGCACAGACCCTTCACTGTCTATTGAACCCCACTTTGCAGCTGAAGAGTCAGGTGCATTTAGGGAGAATGTTTCGTCTGCCCTTTCCTGCTCGCGACAGAGAAACGAGCCTCAACAGGATGGAGTCTGGAGTCACACTGCACCTGGTGTATATTTAAACTGGTATTTAACTTCTCTCTACTCGGCAAATAAGTCTGTAAACATAGCGAGTAATGTAGGCAGCCACTGTGTGGTTAATATTGTTCTTTTCCCACCACAACAGAAATATATTCTCCCAGAGTATTATCTGAGACGATCTGATTGTATCTGGCTGTGTGTGTCATCCTGTCCATTTAGTAGAAAAGTCAAGTTTTTATTAAGGGGAAAAATTTAGGAAAGTTAAAGGAGCACTGCCAGTTTCAATTCTTTAGTAGAGAGCATTTCCACTCAAGTTTATCTGCTTGCCTTATGGGCAGTCTAGGATATAACTAAGCGCTGCCGTAAAGGTCAGGATACTCCGTCTCTTCCTATTGTTTTTGTTTGTTTTAAATCTGTCTTTCAGGCTCATTTCTGTCCTCTTTTCTTCTATGTTTCAGTGCTTGATCGTATCTCATTTAACAGCACATTGTCATGTGTTGGCACTACAGTTTAAAACAAAGTGAGGCAGGTATGCACGGCGTAAAAGCCATCAAATCTGGAAATTCAGATCTGGAAATAATTGGGTTTGGCAAGGCGAACACATGTGTTTAACTTAAGCAAATACAATGTATCACTGCTGCATGAGATGCTCTCTGCACACCCATGACAAATTTCGCCGAGCTATAACCCACAATTGGTTGTATCTGACCTTTGGTGTACTTTACTGATCAGCTTCTGGCAAAACAACTTGCAGCAGCTCCACACAATAAGTCTCTCTCCTCTGGGATGCTTCTCTAAGATTTATGAGCTTCAGGCAGCGTTTTTTCTTTTTCTTTTTTTTTTTTTTTTTTTTTTTTTTTTTTTTTTTTTTTAATTTATAACTA
>VUQR01013908.1:29285-41312 GCA_015108515.1 Hemichromis elongatus | reverse complement strand
CAGGGGCCGTTTTTTTTTTTTTTTTTTTTTTTTTTTTTTTTGTTCTTGTTGTTTTGTGTTCAAGCTATACACCAGAATCTGAAAGCAGTGTTGCGTGGCAAAGTAATGCTCTATAATAACAGGTTTTTCACAGGGGGGCTCCATTTATTGAATCATGATAACATTTCAGAGTTTTTTCAAACAGGTTTGCTTTTTCTTCCCCCTATATAGTTCCCTTTGGTCAACACACATGCACTGCAAAACACCTAAACTCAGCTTATATCTTTAGTTTTATAAATGCACTTTTAGGGACCTATAGCACATGACCCTCAGCTAAGTGTTATACTTCACATAGGCGCTACTGTCTATTTATTATTTTCCAGTCGCTGCAGGTTATAGAATGCATTGTTGAACAGACGAACAAGCATTTTCATGCAGCAGTGAGGTTATTTCCTCCACTGTGTTGACTTGGTGTGACTCGCAGTAGACCCAAGTGAGAGGAAATGCACGGTAAGAGAGATTGCTAATGCTAATCGCTTGTAGCACTGCAAATCTTCATGCCAAGAGGCTATGTTTTAAGTGTGTGATCCTAGTTTAGTGCAGCCACTACTGGAGGTCACCACCCAACAATGTTTCTTTTGCCTACAGTCCTCCTACTGATGGGAAATAAGTCACACTGAGATTACTTTATGTAGTCTGAGGGCTTTTCTCACAGAGGTAAAGTAAATTTATTTGGTCCTTTTGCGAGAGTTCAGCTTCAGTTTGTCATGGAAAATTGTGTTCTAGAGCAGTACTATAAAACAGCTCTGACACATCAGGGCATCAACACAGCGATGCAGTGCACTGTGTTATCAGGCATGGGGACATTTGCAATGTGTCCATCAGGCTGTGGTATCAGGATTGCTCTGGTTAACCCACGTATGCCAAATCTGATCTGGGCAATGCGAAGGCGAGATCAAATTTGGAGCTCGGGCTGATCGAGCTGTAATGCTGAGATATTTTTGTGTAACTAGGTGCATTGTAGTGCCAAAAGATGCCACTGCAGTCCGACTGCGCCATTGCCGAGGGATGACATTTGGCCTGAAATACTATAAAGAGTTTTGTAGAGTAACTTCCACAGTGTTATTGGCTTCATCTACTAGATCAGTGGCATTAATCAGAACAAATGTGTAGATATTGCATCTCAAACGATAGGAACATGGTGAAAGGAGTTTTTTGCAATTATTTTTAATATGTTTGTTACACAAAAATTGACACATACAAGCCATTTTTGTATTAACATAGATAATTGTAGGTTGCAGTCAATTAAAATCTGTATTCCCCAAAAAGTTGATCCTCTGGATTGATTCATCTGGACGTAGCGCTTTCAGTGGGAGAAACGTTTCGTCACTCATCCAGGTGACCTCTTCAGTCAGACGAACAGAATCTACTTTTTGGGATTTAATTACCTGGATAATTGAGCATCAATCAAGTTGAAATCTATATTCTAGTATCTCAAACTATTAGAATATTGCAAAGTTAAGTAAGTTGCGATTTTAAAAAGTTTAAGTACTATGTGTCTGTTTAGTTTTGTGCATGCAACTACGCTCATGGGAAAGACTGCAGACAGTTATTCAGATAATGAGCACCGACACCCTCCATAGCAAGGGTAAGCAGAGGTGAGTCATTGCTTAAAAGCCTGACTGTTTGCATAGCGCTGCATCGAAGGACATTAATGGAAAGTTAAGAGAAAGGTAAAAAGATGAAAAAGCAACAGCAATGACTGGAACCTCGAGAAAAATCAGAGTGAAGTGAATGCAGTAATTTGTGTCCTTATGTTGGGGTGGCTGCAGCTCAGGAGGTAGAGCAGGTCATCTGCTAATCGGAAGGTTGGTGGTTCAGTCCCTGGATGCTGCAGCCTGCATGCTAAATATCCATGGGTTAGATACCAGCACCAACCTGCTCTCCGGATGCATCCATCGAAGTGTGAATGTTAAGCACAAAAGTACGTATGAACAAGGCGTATAAAGTGCTTTGTCTGCTCCAGGAGAGTAAAAAACACTAAATAACAATGTTCGTTTACTCTTTAATTTTATTTTGTGGTCAGAAACCGTATTGGTCAAATGAACTGTTTCCATTTAGAGACAATGAAACAAACTCTGCAGATTTTAGTAGTCAGTCGTTTTACTTTGAAACGGATAAAAAGTTACTGCAAAGATAGCATTTTGCAAAACGGTGTTTTCTGTTTAAATGATTTGTCTCCTTTTAGGTGTGTTGCTAACACTTTTTTGCCATTTCTCCCACACTGAAATGAGATCTGGATAAATCATTGCCTCAAACTGATGTGGGACTTAGAAAAACAAATTAACTGAACGCGTCCTTTAAAAAGAGTTATTGCTTTCTTTAAATCCCATATGTCACTAAACTGCTGAAGGTTTAAACATTTCACAGTATTTGAAAGCTCAACTGGAGCTGAACTCAAAAGTTAATGTAGTGCCAATGAATTGACCTTATTTGTTTCTTAAAAGCCTAAAGTCTACTTCTCTTGGTTACTATAAGTTGTGTGGTGGTAAAAAGCTCTTTTACTGCACGAATGCAAATCTGCTCTCTCCCCTTTGCTCTCTTTCGCCTCTCTCACTTATCACACTACTTCTTTTGGGGGTCCTGTTCCTGCTTGACGTCCTGGTAAGCAATTTCCTCTGCCTCCATTTTTCAGACCATAATTTTGATTGATAATTATCGTTGGGGACATAATTCTGTTGAGCCACCCTGCAGAGTGAAAGACTAGTAGAATAAAATAGAAATGGTGTGTTGTTGGGTGCATTCGAGCGTAGCCACAACAAATGAATGGATAAATCTCTCAGAGCTGCACTCGGCACTGCCGATTCAAAGAGACCAACAGTCAGTGCCGCAGAGAGAGGAGAAAACTTGCTTGTTCGTGACTGGCTTCCTCTCTCTCTCTCTCTCTCGCTGCAGCTGAACTTTACGGCCTTTGGTTTCAAACAAAGAACTTGTGATTTGTCTTCTGTTTCACAGTCTGCTGTTTTTGGTTTTAAAAAATCTTCAAAGACCACTCATATCCTGAAGGATTATCACGCTCATTTCCACCAAACTTTAAAAACCTCGACAATCCAAGTGGAAATCCACATCGGAGGCTTGATTCGACCTTTTGGCCGACCAGGTTTATCACTAATAATGGCACATTCAGTGGGCACAACTATGTCCTGCGAGATTAAGAGCCTTAATGTGTCTGACATCAGCGTTTGTGTCGTTTTTACGACTGTAAATAGCTTTATTTTTTTCAGCATGATTAATTAAGTTTCATATTCTTTGTGTTTCTATAAATAATCATGTTTCGCTCATTTCATAATTGAGATATTAGTGTAGTGTGAATTATTACAGAAGTATAATTATAGTTGTTTCAGTGAAATTTGACCAGTTATTAAAAATATATATAAAAGAACAGATGGTTCTAAATAATATGCTGAGTCATGGCTAAGGTGCACTGAGGCGTTTTCAGGTGCGCTGTGACATTTTGTGACAGCCATATGTTGTTATCACAATACATGACTGCACAAAAATGTATTCATTTACTATCTGCATCAGTTCTCTTAACCCGAGTGTGTGATCTTTTGGGAGAACGTGGCTAATGCTAACGTGATACCAAGAAAGTTAAAGAGATTCTTGGTAATCAAATATTCCCTCTGAGAGAAACTCCTTCAGAAGAGTGCTCCATCTGAACAAACAGTCTGTTTGGGCGGTGTCACTACCTGACCAGCTGATTGAGGTCAGCTAGATCCTCATGCCGTGGGGTCACTTGTGCAAAAAGTGTCATGCTAGGTCCAGATGTTGCAAATGGGCTTTTAAATGTGCCGTCATCTAACAATTAAATCCAAAGAATGATGGCATGCCAGATGGCATAGAGGCTATTTTTGGCTATAATGAATACAAATGGGACTTAGGCACGAATGTTTAATAACCAGTGCTATAGCATATTGACATATTATAATATTACCAATTCTTCCTTCTTAGATCTTTTGATTTATGTCTAGACCTGATGCACAAATCTTTGCAGTGGGTCACTTTAGATAATATTTCTCATACTTGTGGCACATGTGACGACAACAGGAAACCCAAAATTCAGCTTTTATTTGATCATACTACAGCTGTGTCCACCACGCATCTCTTTGAAGCTGATGTTTGGTTGCTAGCTGCCAGACTCTGGTTGCCAAGGTAACCATGTAATGTATTTACTACCCCATCATATGCCAATCACTGATGTACTGCCCTCTCATTGCAAGTCTCATCAGTCGCTGACCTTAGGGTCACTTCTTGGACCCACACATGTCTTGTCACCAGTAGTTTTCACCCATAGCTGCTTGAAGATGCTGAATGACTTTATGTGTTGCCACAGATTGCTTCCAGTGTGGACCTGGGATGGATCAGGTTCTCAGGCACTCAGTTCCAGGTTTAAAGACAGAGATGCTAAAACAGCTTGTTTCAGGCAGTGGATAGACTGGGAGGGGGGAGGGGGGTTCCTTGTATTCCTTGAACTGTATATATTATTAAGCTACTCTACTAGACAAAGATTAACAATAATATGGAGGAATAAATGAGCAAATGTATTTTATTTGTGGTCCCTTTTAATCACAAAGCTTTTGGGTGGACTCATTCTTAGTGAAACAGCTGCATTTTCAGACTGACAGCTCATTAAAAGGTTCCTAGCTGAGACGGTTGCCTTGGGCTGTGGTTGAAATTAGACTAACATGACAGTATAAACGTTATCATGTGTGGCACATTCATTTTTTACATCACAGTGACTTGTTATCACAGATGTAACATCTTACACCCTAATTTGCAGCACGGAATTCGCAAATTTTACAGATCCACGTGAATCAGACATACAAAGGCTGGAACAGCGAACATCTATTTGATCATTATCATGAAATAAGTTATAGAGACAGAGTTCCTGTAAAATCACATATCTTTATTAAAACAAAGGGAAATGCTGTGTGCATATAACTGTAAAAGTTTAAAAGATGATTTGATGAATTGTAATAGAATCCACATAAACATTTTTTTAATCCAGATGTTAATAGTTAATAGCAATGGTTAGAAAAGTAACAATGTTGTTCTTGCTGTGCAAAAACTTGGTTTAAAATTCATTGATTTTTGTCAACAACACTAATTAAATACATGAAAAATATGTATAGCTATGATGAAATGGCACCTACTTTATATAAATCATGATTAACCTTAAACAAACTCCAAAATATCAGACGTACAGTTTAACATTGTTGGTTTGATGTCATGAAATTTATTGTGCTTACATTTTTGCATTTTTGGCAGACGCCAAGCTCACATTGTCTCACCTCCCTTCTCCCGTCACTACTGTGCAGAATTTGTTTGCAAATGATGTCAGAGGTTCTTTGACTCATTTGATGGATTGGCTGTCACACCAGCATCAGGTCAAAATTTCCTGAGAGCAAGATTAAGTGAAGGACTTCACAGTCATCACCGAGTCGCGACTGGTGCATCGAAAAGAACATTTCAAGGGGAGAAACGGTGTGCGTCGTGATCCTCCACCCTGACCTTTACAGAAGTGCTGCCTCAGCTCAAAGGGACTACGTTCACATGTAATGTATTAGCGTTCATATTAGGAGGAAAGTGTAGTATTTTCTGCCAGTTATGAACACAATAAGGAGGAAACACTATAAGATCAGCGATACAGAAACAGCAGGAATGTCCAATGAGTTTATTTTACCTCAGAAGAAGTCAACTCTGCTTTATCCCTCGAGTCCTAAGAGGATGAGATTAATATTATCGGTGTGTACACTAAGCTCATTTTCCCTCTTCGCTTTTGTTTTATAAGGACAGAGGACATTAATCGCTCTGCGGCCCATTATGTTCTGCTGAAAAATCCAACACACCTGTTTAAATATTTTGTGAATTCCCAGCTCCTCCGTGTGCTGCTGCTCGCTCTGAATATTAAGAAATAAGATCTTTATTGCACACAAATGCTTCTCATTGCTGTGTGCTTTTGGAATTTCATGCTATTCAGTTTCTCTCTGATTCTTATTCTCTTAAGGGTGATTTTTTTATGAATGACTTTAATGTCCTTTTAGAGCATGGAACCTGAGAAGTGTAATGTAGTTTTCTTTTCGGTTTATTCCTCTGCTGCAGTCGAAAAGTACATTAAAAATTCCAAGAGTTGGGATTACTAATGCGTTAAACTCGATGCCCTTTTATCCTCTCATTCATTTGTCTTTAAATTTTTGTTTCTTTATTTATTTTTTTGTATTTCTACTGGTGCAAAACATCTGTTATTTCTTCCCATCCCCCCAGAAGCTCTTCTAACTTTTAACCTTACTGTTCATTCTTCCTCCAATCACAGTGTTGCTGATGATGGTTTCCAGTATTGATATATTCCCCTCAGTCAGTGACCACAAGAGTGCTGAGTCATCTTGGATGATTGAATCCAGCTTGGCTAATCTAATTCTCTTGTGGCTTCGAAGAACTGAACCGTGCAGATTAGCGTAACTAGCTCATCTTGGGTCACACAATTGATCTTGGATTTTTTTTTTTCTTTTTTCTAAGCAACATGCAGTCCCCAGCACATGATGACAGTCCCCATTTCTGCACATATTATAGCTTTATTTCTGTACTGAGTGAAACTGGTGATGTGAAATCTATTTTTATGTGAAGAGCACGATATAAACTATTTTAATTAAGCATTACTGAACCAGTGGATTTCTTTGAAGGGATCAAATATTAATGTTTAATGTGGTTAAATCATGAATGCCAGTATCTTGATCCATATATTAATTTGAGTGATTGTTACTGTTGTCCACAGCGGCTTTATGCTGCATAAAAAGTTTCTCTTATTTGATCCCTGCAGCGTTTTGAAGGCAGCATGACTCATGTCCGTAAATCTGCAGCATTGCCACGCCAGAGGGTAGTGCTATTTTGCACCGCAATCCACCGTGCTTACATTGATTAAATCGTATGCAGTGGTACAGATATACGCCAGATGTAACAGGATTCAAACCACAAACACAAAGGCTTTGTTCTTTTTGGTCAGCGGTGGTTTTCACCATGGGTGCCATTTTTGCCCGGTCTTTATTTCTTTCAGTGATGTTCTTTTGTGACCTCCTGGATGAGTCATTGGTGTGCTTTTAGAGCTGGCCTCTCCTGGGATGGTTCACCACTGGTCCAAGTTTCTCTGTTTGTGGATAATGACTCTCACTGTGGTTTGATGGAGTCCCAAAGCCTTAGATTTGGCTTTTCCAGACTGATGGATGTCAGTGGCTTTAATATGTTGCTTGTTCGATCTTTTCGCAATTTCATTTTGTCTGACAGATTTTATTTAAGTGGTTCAACAGGACTGAGGGTTCTCACCCTGGATCTGTCTAATGAAAAAGAACTAAATGATTTAAAAATTGTCTTGAATCAGAAATTGAGAAGGTTGCATAAACCTTCTTACTGTATATCTGTAATACTTTAACAACCACGCTTGTCTTTCCCCACACTGCCGCGGTGGCCAGATAGTATATTCACTTTAACAGTTAAGACATAACGGACTCTTTTCTGTACCTAAAGGCTCGTCAGGGTTCTTTAGCCCTGTGTTTGTATTTATGTTTGAAGGAGGTGCAGGAAGAATGCTTTTCTTTAGAGTTTCAAAGTTAAAGTTTCTTCAGGATTCTTTGAGCTCCGTGTCTCTCTTACAATGTCTGCTGGGGAGTGAGAGAGTGCAGACCTCGTGTAATTAACCACAGAGCACAGATCACCATAAAAAATGCCCGAACATAAGGGTGGGGTGGTCCAGTTCAGTGACTTCAGTTTAGCTTGAAGTAATGCATAACTTCAAGCCTTAATACAACATAAGTATGAGAGTTATAATACAACTCCTCCCTTATACAATTATCTTGAAGCAGGGAAGCTGGCTGTAGAGACCAGATGTTTTGTAGCGGGCTGTAAGCATGCTGGGAAATTTTTTTGTTGTCATCTTGTTTAAAACACGAGCCGAAGAAGAATTATTTATAATTATCACAATTAAACAATCAAGGTCAGCACATTTTTGTACAATAAATGGCTCCGTTAAAATTCATAATAACTAGAAAAAAACAAAATTACTTTTGGGCGAAAAAGCCAGTTAAAATAAAACAAACTGCTAAATTTACACACGAGAACTTGTGTTTCTTTTCAGAATAAGCTATGCTTTTGAAACTCTGCACCAACCTATCGAGCAGCAGGGGTTTCAGCAGGGGGCGCGGCTCCAAGGCTGTGCAGTACAGAACCCAGCAGACAAGCAGCACGGAGAGATCCTATACACATAATGCACAAGGAAATGGATGCCCTTGTCAAGTATAGCAATGGGGAAAGTAGCACAACAGCAGCCTGTGGTGTTGGAGAGAGTAAATTATCAGCACACCCAGTAACGGTGTTGTCTAGCAGTTGGATGAAAATAGTATAACTAGCTGTTATGTGTGTAGAATAATATGGTGAGAGGCTGTGTCAGTTTTTAAAGATCACCTCATTTTCTTGATGTATTGCTCTGCCAGCTAAAATGAGGCTTCGCTGCTGCTTAATATGTATCAATAATTAAAATTGTATCAGTCTTTGTGATAAATTTATAATTAATTCATTCATTCGGGCTGTCTACTACTTTTAAAGCCTACAGAGGATACTAAGTCTCTGTTTCCAAAACAGACTCGGGGTTGGTTTCATTTTCTAATGGATGGAAATTAAACTGTTAGATGTATGACTGCTATCGTTGTCTGGGAATGCAACGATGGCCACTCGCACACTTACAGTAAGATTTCTAAGCTCCAAGAATGCTGTTTTCTACTAATTCTTAATAATTATTATTGGGTAAGGGTACGGTGAGGACAGTCAGGTGTGAGTGTGCGCCCTGGTTTATGTAAAGATCAGGGATCAGCCCAGTGTCTGAGCTTCAACATTTATTTATTTATTTTAGGAAGTGACTCATGAACGAAGGTCTCTATGGACCTCAAAGGTTCATTGATGTTCAGCAGCAGTCAAACAGACAGACTACAAATGAAGGAAATGAAGAACATTGCTTCACTCCCCTGGAGTGTCCGGTGTTCACTCACAGAGCACGCTGTCTAATAGTGTGGAAGGTCACAGAGAGCTCTCCAGAGAGTGATCCGTACAGCAGAACGCTGCTGCAGGATTGCTCTCCCCCCCCTTCAGGACACTTACACCAGGAGATGCTGGACTAGAGCAGCACGGATACTGAAGGACCCGTCTCATCCTGGAAACAAGCAGTTCACACTTCTGCAATCCGGCAGAAGGTTCCGCACCATCCGAGCAAGGACAGAGAGACTCAAGAGGAGCTTCGATCCCCAAGCCATCCGCGCTCTCAACCATAAAATATATACATATATATATTGTGCCCTCTACCCCCCCCCTTTCTTTTTGCACAGTCGAGGAGCGTGTCAGGTTCATTTCACTGCGTGTTGTACCTGTATAACCTGCATGTGACAAATAAAGAATCTTGAATCACATGGGAACCCGGGGTAACTTTTAAGCAGCTTCTCGCACTGTGTTCATGAATCCACCATCTGACAACACTGAATGAGATTGGAAGGAGACAAATCTGCAGTTTACTAAAGCTAAAGGATGAATCAGGAGGCTGTTTGAACTTTACATTGTAGCATAACCTTATCCCATCTGTAAAACGTGGTGGCCGTGTTATTATGAGGCGGTTATAAGTCGTCTGCTGCCAGGGCGGGGTCATCGTCGGTAATCATTGACAGACTGTTACCACAAAATTATAAAGAATGAAGCAACATTTGTTCATGAACTGAACATTAAGAAAAATTGGGTGATGCTAAATTTAAAAAAGCATCAGCTTCCAAGTTGTTTTACCAAAAATGATCAAAGAAGCAAGATGATGTTTTGGAAAGCCCAAGTCTAAGCCCGACCTTTTTCAAGCAGCCTGAAACAAGCAATCATGTGATGAAACTAACAAACATCCCAGAGCTGAATTTGATCTGATAATTCAAATGTGCAAGTCCTCCAAGCTGGTGTGGAGGACCGTTCAACAGTTTTCCTACATTTTTACTCTTCTACTCGGCTAATAAACCACTAATTTTTTATGTATTTTTATATGTATGCATGCATGCGCTTTTAGGATTTGTAAGTAATTGTAATATTTGATTCAAATTTAAAGGGGTCAAATTTAAAGGGACAATCAAGCAGTAATGTACATACTCTTTATTAATATTGCAGGTTTCTTTGTGTGTGTTTGTGTGTTAGGTGCTGGGCAGTGCTGGAAATTGTGCCGCAGACATCGTTCCCAGAAAGGAGGATGACACCTGAAACAACAACCAGGCCTGACTACAGCAACCCCTCTGGTCCTCCATCCTCAGTCTCCTCGCAGAAATACTCCAACATCTCGCTAGAAGAGTGAGTCCGTACTTAAAAAGCTTACCTCTCCTGTTCTGTCTTTCATCACAAGAAACCAACCACTGCAATCTTTAGCCACAAGCCTGACGCCTACGGTTGTTTCCTTTGAATAATTATGTGCTAATATGTGAACCAGGGGTTCAAATCTGTCCTAAACAGCCGTTCGGAAGTTTCTTTATCAAGAAAAAGCTTTAAGCTCACTGTTATCTGCATTTTCATGTGTAAACCTATTGCCCGAGTGTTGCAAAATTGGTGTGCTCACTGCAGAAACACTACATCACTTGATTCAAATACGGGCCGATCGTTTAGTATTCACTTTAGAAACAGCAGGCGATGGACACTCAGTCGAAGTTGAGTTTGCTGGAGTGTTGTTTCATCAGTGGGTGTAGTTATCGCCCTTGTTGTCTATTTTCATACTTATTCTTCATGAAACCTCTTTTTTGTGTGTGGGACACTGAAATGAAACGAAGAACTAGAGACAAAATTTCAATGAAAATCCAAAGGACGTGATGTCCATGCTTGTGCCTTGCCTCTGTGCACCTTTAATTTCTCTCTTGCTAATATTAGCTTTAGAAAAGGGGCTCTCATTAGGATGCAAGTAATGCTCAGATTACCCACATGTTGGGTTGGTTCTTGGTGTTTGATTCATGGACGCTGAGAAACAATAGCTGAGAAAGAAATTTCACCTTAAGGTCCACCTGCTTGTTTTTTCTCTGGTAAAAAATAGATATGAACAGGGGTTTTAAAGTCGCCTTCACTTAATAAGCAGTTAAATCGTTTGGGAAGTTTAATACAACATATTGTCAAGTGATTTTTTTTTTTTTTAAAAAAAGCTTTAAAAAATCTTCTTTGGAGCCCAGTTATTGAGGCTCACAGAACATCTGCTTATATATTGTAGAATGAAGCTGACAGAAGTGAGCAGCACCGGTCAGCTGATCATAGCATTCACATAAAGAAAGCAAATGTATCGGAGCTCACAATAAAGATTATTTCTGAGCGAGTCATTTAACCTTGAGGCATTGCTACTTGGACGTTCTGTACCCAAATCCCACTCTAATCCCAGCATATGAAGCACTGAGAGACGCACTCAGTGGACAGTATGTAAATCTGGATATTGAAGGACATAAACGCCACACCTTGAAAGGAGAGAACCAGAGGATAGCAGATAACCCAGGACATTTAATCTGGAATATCTGTCGTAGAGTAACAGTGTCAAATAGCAGTCATATCGCGTCAGCCTTTTAATAATTTGGCAGGTACGAAGCTCTTTTTATGCCACTACATTATCCACACCCATTCTGAGATCATCAAAAAATGTCACCAGATTTCCATTTCCGATACCAAGTTAGCTTTTTGTCATCAGCATTGTACAGTATGCCATTTCGTTGATGGCCAAGTTTGACAGTGATGATACATCAGCAGAGAATTGTGTGAATATGTGCAATTAGCAGCTCTTGTACTGAATATGTAATTATTTCAAAGCATCTTTGAATTGTAATCGCTCCCTGGCTCAGGCTTTCCCTTTCCATTAAATCCTCTTTCATTACACTGATTTGCAGAACAACCATTTTTCATTCTGATTGCTTGGCATGAATTTTTATTTCTGTGTTATTCTTTTTCCCCCCCTACCCATCACTG
>VUQR01013908.1:0-19533 GCA_015108515.1 Hemichromis elongatus | reverse complement strand
GTAAGGGGGGGGGGAGATCACGCACCCCATATCTCATTCGATAAAGTGCTTTGGCTCATGCACGCTAGATAAAAAAGAACAGCAGCCTCTTGGCAACCAGGAAGAAATAAAGGGTTGCACTTTGGATTTAATTTTTCTGCTGTCTGAAACAGATTCCAGGTAGTTGCAAAGACCAACTGATTCACCAGAGGTGGAGCATGCAGCACCCTCAACTTTTAATACCAAGGCAACTGTTCGAATTGCCTGAGTAGCGTCAACCTGTCTCTAAACAAACTCAGTTTGACTTTAAGTGACTGCAGTTACTCTCAGACAGACTTCCAGAAGTCGCTGTCTAATTTCTAAACACTGATTCCCAACATGCTGCAATCACTCAGATTAAGTCTGCACTGATGAGCTCAACTTGTCTGCAATAGGGGATTTGACTCAACTGATGGCCAAGTGACTGTTTTTGTAGGTAAATCGCTGTCCTGCAGCAACTACGTTGCTATTTGTGGAGCAATTTGTTTCAGAATTTCTGTGTCTGCAGATGCAATTTTCCCCTGCTGATCACAGTAAACCACTATTATCACAAACAGGATTGCATGCGATTGCAAACTTGACCCCTTCAGTCACAATAAGTGGCTGGATAGCAGACTTACAGCAGACCGACTCCCTCGCTTTACTATTTTATCTACACCTTAAAAAAACAGCATCACTTTGAAGACGGCAAATGACAGAGTTGTGGCAGATTCCCATCTTTGACGCAACCATTTAAAGGCAACAAGGTGACAAGTTCATTGCACGCTGTCACAATAATTTTGGTTGTGCTACAGTCTTCAAACACAGTTTTCCCTTGTGTGACTGTAGCATTAAGAAAAGAGCAGTTGATCCATTCAACCATTGTGTTTAGGCTATTAAATTAGCTGATAATAACCACTGTGAATCATATTATTCATGGCTAATAATCAGTTAATAATTATTTGAAGAATTTGTAGAATTATTTGGATTATTGTCAACTTTTACTGTACAGGACTGTCACTGGGATGTCGGGGGGTTATCGCTAAATGTGCAGTACAGCAAGTATGTGATGAATTACAACAGGCTCACTGATCAGCAAGACTTAAAAAAAAAATGATATTATGCGTAGTTGCTCTGGATACATGAGCTTTTTGTTACACACTGTTACGACCCATCTAGGGCCGGGCAATAATATGCGTGAGGGATCGAAAGAAACGGCAGCTCACCCCTACCCACTCCACTTCCACAACTGTCAAAAAAAACACCGCAGCCAGTGGCTGCCACAGGTTTACTGCTGGGTGGTGAGGAGAAACGCGAGGGCCTCTCCCGCCGCGGCATTCTAGCTTCCTTTTAATGGGCAGGTCCTCCAGCTGGAACCAGTCATGTCGGAGCTCTATATCCCCGCACCAATCGGAGCAGGGCCCTGGCAGCTGAGTTAACATAATCAGATACATTAAGTGCACAAAACAAACACATAAGACGCGAGTTCGTAACACACACAAAAAATTGCAAAAAAAAAAAAATAGCATACAATGTAGCTTTTCTATTACTTTGCGAAGCCAAAAGTAGTAGTGTCATTGCAATCATTCAGGTTGTATGGAGTCTCAATTGGCATGTGGATCCAGTCCAGTCATAAAACACTTAGAGTTAAGATGATACTACAGGTAGAGGAGATGATGTGACTACTTTAAAAGTCAGGTATCGCCCACTGTAACTCCCCCCTCTCCCTCAAAGTCTCTCTTGCCTCAGGTAATTCACAATGTCGTAGCCAGGCGTCGTTTTAGCATGCATTTTTAACTTGTGTTTGTTGGCTATTGTTTAAATCATTTGTAATCATTTAAAGTCCAGATTTTATTTCAATTAGTTTTCTTTCACACTTTTCTTTAGGTTTAAATTTGATTATAGTTAGCTATTGGCGTTTCTCACATGATGTCATACACACACTGCTCACGATTTCTCTGCTATATTGTGGTGCAACTACCGGTTACCAAGGAAAATTGTGTACTCACTGACTGACTGGCAGTGGCTCTTAGAGGCTGTTGGCTCTTACTGGATGAAATCAGTTGCAGAGATTAGTGTCCTGCTGTTTTTCATGTTTGTCAGCAAACTACTAGTTGAGTAGTAGTAAAACCTGAAAAAGTGCTCGGATATCTGCAAACCCTCAATGGTAACTTTGGTAACAAGTTCTTTGTATAGACATATTTAAAAATTGTACTTATTCTTCCTCTAATAGCTTGGCTTACATAAACTAATAACAATGCTTTCACTTGAAAAGCAACAGATGTCCATGTCACTGAGGCTGATCCGTCTGTTTCCTTCCCCGTCTGTGGTGAATGGGAAAACTTAGAAACTTCATATGTGGCCTTTTCGTGCCCTTAAAGCCACATGCTGGGCCAGATAATAGTTTGTGTTGAGATCAACTGCAGAAAGATGTGATCACAGTGTGTTTGTATTCAGTACAATACAAGAAACAGGGATTTTACCCCGCTAACAGCTTCCTGTGGAGCTAATGGAAACATGCAGCAATTAGCTATAGTGCTTGGCTTGGCCTAGCTCAAAAACTAATTAGCAGTCAGATCTCGCTTTGGAGCCTTCCTGACCTGATCTCTTTACAGAGAAAATAACTCAGGAGAATAAAGCTGCACCAGGCAAAATGGAATGTAGAAATCCACATGTTATCAGCCTAATGCAAAAATGAAGCTTCCTGACTGAAATTAAACTTTATACAAACAGACGTCCAAAAGTCTGCAGGATTTTGTGTATCACCAAACAAGCATATCTGCTAAATTCAGTTCTACGTCCACCTGTGTCATCGTGTCAGCTTCATACATTGGATGTAATTTGCTGCAGAGATTGAGGTTGGACCTTTTCTGGTCTACATATTCTTACTAAATTACTTATATACAGGATGGGGATGAACTGTATCCCCCTGTATTAAGTTATTTTAGCATTGCTACTTATAGCGGTCTATAGTGCAACCAACAATTACATCACAAATGAGCAGAGAGGATTCTGGTCCTGTTCCAAATCTGTCTTTACACATGTTCAGCTTTTCAGTGTTCCAGCAAGCACCAATAAGCTGTTCCAATGTAAAACGTTATACCTTTGTAAATGAAAGAAAAAGGAAAACGTTTCAGGTTCTCATATTTTGCAAGACCCTCACAAAATATCCTAAAAATCCCAGAAATATAACTGCTGTCAAAAACCTGATCGTCAGCATCAAAATTCCCTCTGAAGGTGAGCTATCCAGGTTGTTTCAACTTTAATTTCAGCCATGTAGTGGGGATGCTATCTGCGACATCCTGCTAGAAAGCTTTGATGTGCAGGCCATCTGTGAAGAATTGCGAGACCTGCGGTTTGTTGGCTGCATTTGCTGTGATGGGCCGATAAAAGTGAACAGACACAGCGCTACAAGAAAACAGTCTGAACCAAAGCTCGCGGGTTGTCAGTATAAAACATATTACAGAGGGATGTTGTTTTTGCATTATGTTCGATCCCCTGTATCTGCAGCTGGAAATTAATTTCTTCTTTTTTTTTTTAAAAAGGCCAAAACATTCTTGTAAATGCAGGGATTGCATAAAAGTTCTGAACTTTATTCAGTTAAAATTCATAACTCTATAAACGTTGCAATAACACTAACAATAACAGTCATATAGTGTCACCTTAGGTCAGCCTGGTGTATTAAGCTGCTTCTTATGTCCTCATTTTCCACACCCACCACCATCCATCACCCCCACATTCCCTGTAGATCATTAATGAACGTTACAGGGCTTATTCATGGGTGGCTGAGCTGATCCAGGTGTTTATAGCCATCAGCGTCACTGTGTCCTTCCTGGTCATGGGATCTGCTATGAAGCACACCAGTAAGTTGACTAATTGCCATAAACTCTTCATGAAAGGAGGTAGACACTGACCTTACCATTGGCTTGAGAATGTCTGATTTTGAACCTTCACTATTGGCATTTTGGCTGCATGCTGGTTTATTTGCAGCAGGAAATTACCATATTTGGACAAGAAAGTGTCAGATAACTGTGGTAAGCTTGGTTAGCGAGATGCATCTGTAGGTTATAGTATGGATGGTAAAACAGCCATAGATACATGCTGAGTATTGGTAAGTAACATACAAATTAATGCTAGAATTGGACAGGCTGCTGACATCACAAAAAAAAACATATTAATGTCCAAATTACATTAAAACCTCTGATTTTATGGTATGTGTGACCTCATCTTTCGAATCAGGCTATAAACATATTCACTGGCAAATTTTAACATGGTAGTCTATGAGCAGGGGTGCTGCCAGAAATTCTGGGCCCTATGGAAACCAAGATTTCTGGGCCCTCTACATTTTTCACAAATAAAATTTAACCCAATAAACATACCCTGTATAATGCGACATGCCTGCGTTTATCACTGTCTGAGCTGCATCATAGCAAGAAACGCTATGCTTGAGACCGTAGCTTGGAAGGACAGGTGGAATGAACCATTGTGAAAGGGAGGGGTGTGGCATAAACAGTACATTATTATAATACATTATTTGTTAAATAATATTAAATATATGGTCAAAGTAGACAAAATACACCATGTGTAGGAGGGGCCCTAGCACATTTAACGTATATATTAAAAAGAGAAAAGAAATAAGAAAAAAACGGGATCTGGTCTTATGGGCCCCTCCTCAGCCTGGGCCCCTTAGAATCGTCCTAACCTTCCACCCCTTTACGGCACCCCTGTCTATGAGGATTCACATACGTTTTAAGTCCTCAAGTAAAAATTCAGGAAACTGCATCTTTTTGAACTTAAATATTAGCTTCATCTTTTAGCCCTGGATGTTGCTGTTTCTTCTTTTGTATTTAATATTATAGGAGAAAAAGAGAAAGCAGTGGATATGCTAATTACTAGTGGTCGATCTCAGTAGAACTGCTACAGTTGTTTAGATTGTGATTTATACTTAAGAGTAAGCCGTGTAATGTTTTGTTTTGACCGTTTCTTTCAGTCGATGGTCTGGTGAGCTCGCTGTGCAGCAGCAGGCTGGAGTGGCTGACTAAAGTCTGGGAGCCGAAGTTGCCAAATAAACAGCACATCTGCTCGGCAAGAAGGTGATGAAGGGGAGTAAAAGCGTTTAGTTGGGATGATGTGTGGCTCAATTTAAAGCGTCATGTGCCAAAAAGCATCACAGTTAACAGTCATGTAATTATAATTTTAGCTCCACTTTAAAAACAGGTTAAAGTTGGTTGATGTTACTTTTTCATACAAAAACTTTAGGCATTTTCTGGAGAATCAAGTCGGGATGTTTTCCACAGTTCTCTCTAGTAGTTGGTTTGCATGTTACTGGAAATCCTCCATGTGATTAAGGAGAGGATGCTGCCTGGACAGACCACAGAGGAGGCAGAATATGTGATTCCCTCTTGCCTGGCGGTGCAGGCTGCTCAATTCTCACGTCAGCGCAGTCACCCCATACTGGGCCGCTGATTACATCAGACGTTTGTGCTTTTATGTGGACCTCCTCTGGGTGATGTGCACAAAATTCATAGTTCAGGGCTGCAGAGCATGGTTGAAAATAGCGTATTCTTGGAAATATATGATAATAAATGTAATATTTTTCTTAAATATAAATAAGTACACACAGAGATGTCATATTACAACCGGGCTCCCAACCTCCACGGAACCTTTCATGCAGGCATCCACGTGATTATCACATCATTGGGTTGGAAAGTAAAAGAGAAACAAATTTTGAGCCTGTTAAATAAAATGAAATGCTCGTCATGTTGAGATGACCTGCTCATCCTGTCCATTCACTGTGATTAATGGTCCAGATGATCCATGACCCAGTGTGTCTCCTGGCTTTATTAAGGCTTGCAACAGTTGTTACTGAAATACAGTTATTAATAATCTTCAAGGCTACATCACGACAGCGCTCAAAATGATGGTATGCTAAAGCTCAAATTCTCTTTGATCATTTAAATAAAGCTAGTTAATTATGGAGCACATTTTTAATCCAGGTTTAACAGTAACCAGGCGTCTTCATATCAACGAGATTTTAGCTAAGAATTCATTTTTGTCCCTTTTGGTTTGAAAAGTTAGTGAAGGTTTTCAACACTGCAATTTGTATCATCATCATCTGTACGTGTCACTCCTGTACTTATTTAAAGGATGGTCCCATGGGTCCTAGCTGAAGGACGTAATTAATTTCTTGGCATTCAGAGGATTTAACTGGGTCTGGCAGATACTTCCAGGTCTCGTCACTCAGTTAGAAACTCTACTAAGCAAAGCTGAGCGCAGCAGTGAGTGTGATCCTTATCCACGACACTCTCCAGCTGGTGGATCAGCAGTGGCACACAGGTCACTGCTCCTCTCCACAAGGCTTCCAGCTGGTGTCCTCTGTCTTACACCAGAGCAAAGAGAAGATAATCTCCACCACTTCCTCCAACTTTCAGTCAGTTGTTTTTGTCCTGCGCCCCCTCACTCCTGCTTTGTCAAGAGATTCAAGAGCAAGCAAGCTTAAAATCCACAATATCCATTCAGGCTACACCAAAGAAGTTAGTTAATAACAACTGAACATGTAAATAGTGAAAAATCTGAAACTTTTTCACTATCTACACTATAAGTTTCTAATTTTTTTTTGTTAACAGTTGGTCCAAACATCTTTAAAAAAAATGGAAAAAAAAATGGAACAAAGAACGCAAAAACATTTTCTTTGTTAGAGGACAGTCTGGGAAACTTTCGCACATTGATTACTTACACTTTATTACAGAGTGGTGCTGACAGATTTTATCCATTTACTAAATAACAAAACTGAGACATGATATTGAAATAGTACTCAATGTGGTTCATCTTTACACTGATGGAAAGAGGACTTTTTCTGGTCTGGACTGTATGTGGCCCATGATGTAAGATGGCTTTAATGGATCTGCTTTAAGAAGTCTGCAAATCTTGGCGCCCTATTGTGCCATCAGTTTTACATTCTTACAAGATGTGTACCAAAGACTGGTGATGGGGCCGGTGTCAAATGCTGCTCTGATTAGGAAGCATTTAAAGCCATATTATGGCTCTCTTCAGGAGTTCCCAACTCATCCAGGGTCCTTGATTTCTGAAAGAACTGAAGCTATACCCCCCCTCGAGCATTAAGCACTGGAGATCAAAATTAACGGCAAACCTGACACTGAGCTGGTCTTTGAGAAACAGCAGGTCCCAGTTTTGAAATGAATGCAGAATTTACAGGGAGAGAAAATACAGGAGAGGCTCTCGTCTAAAGCATTCGGTTAAAAAATGCTCAGACTACCAGGAGTCACTGCAGAAATCATGTGGCGAGTCCACAGGTTATTACTTATTTGTCTCGTCATGATTTTAGTTTAAAGCAAGTATAAATACTGCATCAGCCTATTGAGGAGATTCACTTTGGGCACAAGCCTTCGAAGTTTCACTCCTCTTGCACCATATTTGCACCAAAAAGCCACTCGAGCCGATTTCACAGGCTGTTTACTCAGGTTCGCTCTGCCTCCGACTCTCTCCTTTATAATTTAATCTGCAGTGTGTTTTCTCTCTCCCTCCACATAAATGACGAAGAGGACGATCTGTAACATGACGTATAATTCATCTGAAACGCTCTTCAGACGACGACTGATTAAGTTAATTTCACGCTTCCCCTATTTATTTTTTTTTCCCCTCTCTTCCTTCCAGCGTGGCCAAAGGATTCATGTCACTGCTCGGGTTCGTTGTCATCTTTATTGTGTCGGTGTGTGATCCCAGGGTAAATAACACACACACACGGATGTAATGACTGCTGTCTGGATTTCTGCCAGTCATCTGTGTTTTCCATCTGCTTCAGGGTTTTGTCGTCATGTTGGACAAAGTTGTGTCGTTCTCCCTCAACACTGAAGTGGGACTGTTTGTCTTCATCATGCTGAGAGAATCCAGAGAGGACAGATTCCAGTGAGTATCTAGGATGTTCAGGGTTGGATTAACTTAAAAAAAAAAAAAAACTTTAAGACTTTATTTTGTTTCCAGAAACAAAATTCAAGTTGGATTTTTGGTAGCATGGCGCTCGGTTTAACTACATGCTCCCACTCTTTCTGTTGGAGCTTGTTTCAGCTGTTCGTTCCGGGCTGGTGAGGGTTCGGCCGTGATAATAAGAATAATAAATTCTCTCTCGCTCTCTCTGCTTGTCCTTCCAGACAGCTTGCTGTCCCTCTGCCACTGGGCGACTGCGTGTTCAGCCTCAGCTGGCTGCTGCCCACCTACTTCCTGTTCGCAGTAACCTACGACGTCCTGCAGACCCTGGCGGATCTGGCTCGTTATATGCATTTCTACAACCGCGATCAGGAGCCACACATTTACAATCTGACGGGGAGCTTAGCAACAGCCAATCTCTCCGCCTTCCTCTGATCTAAGCAGCTAGTTAAGACACAGACTGGTAGGAGTTGACATTGCCAAAATTACAAGCTTTAGCGCCTTTGCTTGGTTTTTTATTTGTGCACTGCACTTTCCCCAAAACGGTGTATGTGGGCTCTCTTTGCTCAAGTTAGCGACAGTAGAGATCAAAATTTCAGAGGGTTTTTTTTTCCCCCCTCTGTGGTCCTCATGGCGTATCAACTGTAGATTTAGGACTATTATTCAAAATAACAAAGTGTGTGTGTAACTACAGTGATCGAAATTAGATAAGTTTTTGTTGCTATAAAAAACCGGCCATCTAAAAATTAAATTCCGGATGATTAAGAACTGTAGACGCTATCTTAATTGGAGCGTCTGGCAGATCTGCGGCGGGGACGTTACCAATTCCACGCCTGCTACGTTTGATTTGCTCCCGCTATTCCTTCATCTCTTCCTCAGTCTAGTAACCGTAGTGGATTTCTTAGCCATAACATTGTCCTCAGCAGTCAACCAGAGATTCTCGATTGGGTTTAGTTCAGGACTCAGGGTTAGCTATTTCATTATTTCAGGCTTAACAGCTGCAAGGAAGTGCTTCCCCGGTTCTGCAGGGTGATTACGGAGCATTGTCTTGCATAAATATTGTTGGCTGATTAGAAGCTGATGTCAGGGAGGGAATAATCTGCGTTTGAAGGAGCTTCTGCGCAACATTAGCGTTCACCTTGCTGAGGGGATGTGAAAGAGGCTCAAACTTTGCAGCCGAAAACATCCACCAAACCATTAACCTCCCTCCTCCAAACTTAAATGGCTCCCCTCACGCTGGTGTTGGGTGCATTTGTTTTCTAGTTTTAGTGCGGAACACGCGGCTTCCTTTGTGAACGTATCATTATAACGGTTCCTCTGCGTCCACGTGATCTGTTCCTCTGCAGATTTTGATTCTTCCTGTTTCATGATTGGTTTGGCCACTGCAGGCTTTCAGTCTGATTTCTGTCAGGTGCTGAGATTCTGTATACCAAGAAACAACCTTACGCTTTTTTTCAGCCGAGAATCGGCATCAGCGTTGAATCAAATCTGTATTGAGACTTTTCTCCTCTTCTCCTTCCCCGTCGGCTTGTATAGATGGCCAGCATTTTAGTGGTAAACTGCTTGAATATTCTAGCAGTCCATGCTCTTTGAACAACCGGCTCTTGAACCACAGCCATCAACAACCAGCAGCTCCCCATCTTTCATTCTCTAGTTTTGATCACGGTTTTTCCTGTTTTGTTGTGCAGTATTTTCAGCGTTTTTCAAATTTGACATTATGCTTCAATGACCTCTTTTTATTCGTATTAGGGTAACTGCACAAAACCAGAGGGTTAAATTTGAATTGTTACAGCCTTGACTTTGTTCTCTAATTTTGATCTCTACTGTACAATAGTGCCATTTTTCTGGTTGTGCTTAGTTTGTATTAAGTCAACTTCTCTTAACTCTCATTTTGAATCTTTTATAGAGCCTTTTAACTAGGCTGCTGAGTCTGTGTGATGGGTAGAGCAGACTGGGTAAAATTTAGATTGGAAAACAGATTAATGTACAAAAAGAGAGAGACAGATGAAATCCGACTGAGATGGAACATTTCAGCTTTTAAGCATGCTTAGTTTTTTGCATCCAGTACGACGGTAAACACAGTGCTGTGCAAAAGTTTCAGGCAAGTAAAGTGAGGATGCTTTCAAAAGAGCCACAAGTAGTTTGCATTTATCAGCTGTTAAAGTGTCACAGATTGTGAAGTAGGGCGAAACCTAAACATGGTCAGTGCTTGATGTGAGCACGCTTGCACAAAGGTGTTGTAAGTGATTTGGAAGGCAGGTTGTTCCAGGAATCCCAACAGTTCTCATGTGGATTTCTTCTGCCTGTTTCTTTTCTTGTAATCCCAGACTCACTCCATGATGTCGACATCTGAGTTCTGTGGGTGTTACACCATCTGTTACAGGACTTCTTCTTCTTCTTCTTGTGGCTGAAGTTAGTTTTCCATGACTCGGAGCTGTTGTGAGTCGTCTTCATGCTGTATGATGAATCTGGGCTGCTTTCCTGATATATGGGACTAAAAATCTGAAACTTCTGCACAGTACTGTTTATTACTTTGGTATTTATTTACTCCTTAATGCCTTATACGGAGTATAAAAATGGCATTTATTTAAACATTAATGTATACTAGTACAGTAAGTTGTATAGTTATGACACAGGAAGATCTCTTCTTCAGGGTTTTTCAGCTTTTTCTGCAGTCTACATTATTTTCATACTAATAATGTTGCAGTGCACTTACACACACACACAGTGTCGTGTTTTCATATCCTTGTGGGGACATCTAATTGACAGGTTTTCCGTAACCCTGACACTAACACCACATTTTGAATCTCAAAAATGCCTTCAAACTCGTGGGGATGTGGATTTTGTTCCCATAAGGGCTGCTGGTCTCCACATGTATATTAACCTTCCCATTTTTAGTCCCCACAAAGATATGTAAACCTAGTATACACACACACACACACACACACACACACACACACACACACACACACACACACACACGGAGGGCTCAGTGTGTCTGAGCTGACTGCAGGCTGACAGTAATAAATGTAAAACCAGGAAAGCTGGTAAGTGAAACTGTGAAAATGGAGAGCGTAAAGGGAAGAGTGCTGAATGTGCACATCTTTGAAGACTACCATCCGCTGCAAATCTTTAACTACATGTGAGGCCGTGTTATTCTCCCACCGTGTGTGCTGGTAGTGTGCACCAAAATGTCAGGAGAGATTCCTGCGCGTTTATTGCCTTTTAAAGCAGGACTGAGGGGTAGATGAGTAGAAGAGGGCGCAAAGAGATAATAGGGCTAAATGGGATAAAGAAGAAGAGAAGAGGGGAGTGGATATTTTAGTAAATGGAGAAAGAAAAGGGAGGAAAATGTTCTCTGAACATACAAATGCTGTTTTTTTGTTTTGTGTTAATGATATTGATTTTTTGGCCCGGTTCTGCAATCAAAACTCAATTAATGGTAAGCCCCAAAGTAATATGTGCCAAATGAAATTCATCGAGAAAAGCACACAAATGTTGCTAACGGTTATGTAACTCTATTCTTTAATACTTTGACAAAATGTAGATTATACCAGAATATATGATATGTTATTAATTGAGATACGATGTAATACAAAATCTAATACAATATGACAAAAAAAAGGTAAAAATTTAATCTGGAGAAAAAAATGAGTGCAATAACAAGAAAAATATTTCAACTTCACAATAAAAGCACAAATAGAGCAACTGTGGTACTAAATGTAGTTAAAACAGCTCAGGAAATATCAGTGTAAGTATAGTAGACAGTGCAGTGCACACAAAGTGTGAAGTGCTTGAAATAAAAGGTTAATGTGACGTTAACATCGTTTTTTATTTCAGAAGCATTCCAGGTCTGTCTCTCATCAAAAACAAAAACCTTCATTGCTAAGCTTTGTGGGTTTGATCAGTTCACGCTCGCTGTCGCGCTCGCATCACTTTCTCCGTCGAGCCGCTGTCTTTCTTCAAAATGGTGCTGGCCCTGGCTGCTGCTGCTGCCGTTTCTACTATGCAATTACAGTAAATCTGTGTGAGCGTGGCGCCCTTTCACAGAGAGCTGAAATATTTTGGTTTATTTTCATCATCTGACCACTATAATCAAGCTGAATTCTCAGACTGAGAGTCTCAGCGCTGTCAGAAAGGCACAAAAGTTTGACCTTTCCACTAAAACTACAGAGAAATAAAAAGCAGCGCCGTGAACAGACGCTGCTCATGCGCCAGTAGCCTTCCTCCAAACTGCAGCCAAGGACTCGCTGCAAACATCACGCCCTTCTCTCCTCCTCACTACTTCTCCATATTTCTTTTGACATGCTCTCTTTTTTGATGTCTCTCTTCTTATTCACACACCGACAGACATGAAAAACACCACCTGCACAGCAGTGACATTTACAATATATGTGCTTTCTTTGACACTCACTTTTAGCTCCCCGAGCTCCCGAGAACAGCAGCATGTTAAGTCCTCGATAAATCAACTTCAAGCGGAAAACAGAGGTCAAGAAGAAGTGGAAAACAGACTATAAGAGAAACTATCTGTGGAGGTAGCATGAGGGCAAGGAAAGAGAAATGAGGCTGGAGCTGCAAGGCGGGTGAAAGATTGAGACATTTCCTACATGAAAGTCTGGTTTTATTTTTATTTCCGTTTACTGAAAGGTTTCATTTTCCCCCCTCCAACATGTACTTTTAGTTTTACTAACTTTGGTCTAAACCCAGTGCACCATCAAAGACAGAACATATTAATGTATACTATACTGTAGGACATTTGGTGCAAACACAAATTAAAAAGCAGTTACATTTATCCTAATAATTAAAATAGAACATCTCCTATGAACTAAAGGACTAAAGCTGATAATAAAAGTGTACTTAGCTAAAATCAGTGTAAAATCACACACTTCTTCCAACTGAAAACAACATTAACAAATAAAAAATCATCATTTTATCAACTAACTCATCTCTTTAGCTAAAAACCAACCAACTGATGCCACTGCTAATGAGCTGAGACATGAGAGAGAAATAAATGAAGCTAGGCAGGAATGTGTACGATGTGCATTGTCCCACGTTTGGCTGGCTGCCACGTGAAGTGGTGCCTGATGTAACGATGATCTCATCCTAGCGGTGAGCCACATACCGCTCCCAGTCTCTCACACACACACACAAGCGTTCTCTCTCATGGTCTTGCTCGCAGACATCATGCATTATGAGGCAGAGGTCGTGTGTGAGCAGCAGCGGCACAGGCAAGCAGAGAGGAGGGTAATCGTCTCATCTGGAGCCGCTCGGCTTCAACAAAGCTGCACGCTGCTTCAGATTGGAACACTTTTTTAGCTTATAATCAGTCCTCGTGGGCAGAGCGGAGGGTACAGAGGCAAGCTGGCTCAATAAGTTACACAAACACACACCACCGAAGCTTGTAAACAACATTCATAAAGAGCGAAATCCCTCCTAATTCCATCTGTCTCACTGAACTGGAAACTGAATTCGCCTTATTTGTGTGCATATGCAGTCTGCCGTTCACCGCTGGACTCACCGTTTTCTTTTAAAAGGAGACTTTGGTATATCAGCTACAGGTATCATCTGCTCTCCTGGTCTGACCCACATTATAGGACCGTCGTCGCTCTCTGTGGGACTCATCAGCCTCAGACTGGAAAACGTTCCCCACGGAAGAGTCCGCTGGAGCCAGACAGACAAGAAGGAAAAGAAGGAGAAGGGAAAGTGAAGACACGAGGGAATAAAAATCAAAGCATTGCCTTTTCAGTCAGCACTCAATTCATCAAGTCTTTTTTTATCTCATGTGCAGAAGCTGCTCCCCTGGCAAAACTTGTCACTGGTACCCGGGATCATTCGGAGGGTGCTGAATCTGAGCCAAAGCCGCTCATAGAAAGGAAACGCCAGAGGATGTGCATCTTTTGATATTCAGCGTGCGACGCCACTCCTCCGCAGCACGAGCAGGAGATTTGAAGTGTCAACATAGAACAGCAAACAGAAGACGAGCCTGTCACTCGTGCATTTCAGGGACAGCAGTGAGTAAAAGCAGCGTTTCGGTGGTCTGCTCTTGCACAGAGAAACAACTTCCTGAACTAAAACAGGGAGCTGCCGCTAAACTCCTCTCGTCTGCCAGCCGCTGCTGAGAGTTTTAGGTGTTTTGTCTTGCAGTATTCTCCATCTGCTCGGTTTGGTGATTCCAAATGATCAGCAGCGAAAATACGTAACAATAGTCTAGTTATTGAATGCATTATGAGACTATACATGTGATAGTAGGAATTAAATAAGTGGAGTAAATAAATCCTCTTTATGGTTCAGGGCTGACACTGTGTCAGCCAGCTGAACATTGTCACACAACAGCTTGACTAAGCGTGCACAATTTTACCAGAACAGATGATGTTTTCTTGGAACAAATAGTAGCACATTATGAAAATGAATGCTTTTAGAGCATGAGGCAATGAGCGATTAATAAAGATGTCCCAAGAGGATACTAAGGATGAGTATCTGGGCCGACCCAGCAAAGTTTTAATGGCTCTCTTCTGGCTAAAACAAAGAAGATTAAAATCCAGTATTATTATTTTCTATTGGTCACCTTTTTCTAAAAGGCATGTCGCTGCATTACAGAGTACGTGTATGAAAAATATTTTGGTTACATAGTTCATGTGGGAGACAAACATTTTCCAAACTCACTTCCATATGCAGTTCAAGCTCAAATCTTTCACAATCTTATCTGCTTGTTTGAATTCTTCTTTCACATTTAGTTGTTCTGTTTTTGTCATTGAGGATTACTGCCATGCTGATGTGCCACCCAGACTCACCTTCAGGAAAGGTGACTCTTCCAGCATGCTGAGAAATTCTGGGAAATAATCGCCAACCTCCTCGTCCACAGCTCCCACCAGGCTGATCTGTCTCATGGCCCCGGCTCGGTATGTGCCATGGCTGTAGGTTTTCTTCACCTGCAGCGGGAATATAACAAACACATGCAGTTTACCTGATGACCAGTTCTACCAAAGAGAATTACCTCTACTTGTTTTGATTTAATAATTTACCTAAAATCATTAAACAATTCACACGTGTGTTCCCTCACTCCCTCTCCCTCCCCACTTTCCTGTCTGCTCTCCACTGCACTCGAAATAATCTAATGAAGGCAAAAAGCTCCAAAAATGACTTGTTCATCATAAACTGGCCACTCAGTTCATCCACTGTGTGAAATAAACCATTTGACTTCCTTTAAGCCAGCTTTTTCCTGATTGGTTGCCCGCTCCTTGCAATCAGAAGGTGGAAAAAACAGGTGGGTGGGACTTCTGCGCTCAAAGCCAGACCATTCATCAAACACCATATTAGGCATATTCATTCTCAGTGACATCATAAAAAAGCAATTTAATAATATAATTGTCAATTCCCCCTCCTGACAGCAAGTGTTATATGATTATATTTTTTATATAAAAATATAATATTATTTATGCCAATTTGGGAACACATGAAAATCTGAATTAGATGGAAAGATCCACACAGAAGCTGTGCATCATTACTGGGTGCCAAAACTGACACCGTGAGTGTGTGTTGGTGCTTTCTTTTGATGTTTCTGCTCCAGTGATGTGACTCAACACTGTTTGCTGCTTTTCACTTGGCTGACAGAGCATCGCGCCTGTGCGACTGTGTGTCTCTAACCCGCCTCTCATACCCTTGGCCCTCAACAGTGCCTTTTGTGTGTGCATGTGCGCGCAGTACGTGCAGCATGTGGCCTGCATGCGGTACTCTTGGCTGATCGCGATGTACGTGTATGTGTGTGCGCATGCCAAATCCTTGGCTGCACGCCTCCAGTGAGTCACCACTTGACAACGAGGCAGAGATAAAGGGAGAGAGAGAAAGGAAGAGCAGCAGACCAGAGGGAGGAGAGAGACCGAGAGAGAGAGAGAGAGAGAGGATACACAGGAGAGAAAGGATCAGGGGAAGAGAGACAGATGGAGAGAAAAATGTGTAAAGAAGAGGAAGAGAAAGTTTGGGGAGACAAGCTGTGAAATGCAAGCGAGACAAAAATGAGAAAAATAGCTAACTGTGACTCAGATGAAGATTAGAGCACATTGTAGGATTAATTAATGCAGAAATCCCGAAAGGGAGGGGGTATTGATGAGGAGAGATGAGTGCAGGTTTGAAAAGATGGGAGGAGGGAAGTGAAGGGGAAATAATGAAGATTGAAACACTAAATTGTAAAAAGGACTGAAGGGGAGGGTGTTTAGCAGCTCCCAGGTGCCTTTTTAAAAGTAAGGTACCAGAGCCCCAACGGTGGCTTAGAAGACCGTGAATGCTGGCGGCTTTAATATGTAGAACATGTTATTCCTCAGTGAAGAAAACAAGGTATCTACCTGACTAATTCCTTGTAACTTGGTCCAAACACTTGTGACGAACAGCTATTTACCATTTCTAATTCTATATTAAACTAGCAAAAATAAATCGGTGTATCATCCATAGTCATGCCGAGCCACGTGGCTGTTTGTTCACGACACGGTTTAATATCCTCATAAGATGACACAGGCTAAAAGCTTGACATACTGACTCCATAAAGACATATAGAGACAACTTAAAATAGTCTCACTGAGTCAGTGACCTAGTTACACAGAGGAGGATGTGTTGATTCCAGCACCATCGAGCTTACAAGTAATTCCTGGCTTCCACAGTGTTTCTTAGCCACGGTGTGTGCACGTATTTCAGTAGTGTGTGCGTTCTTTTTTCTACATGATTTTAAGTGTTTTGTGCTAACGAGTCTCTATTTTTGTGCGTGTGTGTTTACACGTGCGCAATTTAACACCTGACTAAACCCCCACGTTGTTTGCAAAGACAATATTCTCTCGCTATCTCAGGAGGAGTATTAGGAAACGCGACCTGTGACTCAAATAAACGGATAAATTTAACACCCGCTGGTTCATTCGCAAACACACACAGCTTTTCTATATCAAGTGAAGGCAAACAGAAGGAAACAGGAAATTTGACAGACTTCCTCTGAGCTGCAGTCTTCAAGATGCTCCAGTCCCTTCTCGTCTCTGTGTACGTGCTTGTAAACACTGACTTCACTCGGTGTTTTACTCGCCTTACCCATTTTTTTCCCTCTCGTCTCCGTCAGCCTCTCCATCTCCTCCTCTGCCTCCTTCCTTCATAATGCTTACATCCCTGGTGGGAAGTCTATTAGATCAATCCCCTCTCCTTCCTGCTCTCCTTTCCGCCTCTGGTTCCCTCACTTGTTAATTCTGTAACAAGCTTTCCTTTCCTTCATCAACTCATCCCTGACCTTCTCCTGCTGAGTTCATGTCATACAATCATCTTACTAATCTGTCCGACCTCTCCCTGACCCCTGCGCATCTCTTTTAAATTCTTTTCTCCCTCTCATCCAATTCTCTTGCTGATCATTATGTCCAGCCAGACTGCAGAGTACTAAGTTTATTAGTCTATTTCTGTACATGCGTCACAACAAAGCTTCTGGCTGATGACTGGTGCCTCAAACACAATTGGACACGCTTCTCTTTAACAATCTCCCACTTGGCTCAGCTACACACAGGGAGACGTGAATGAATGCACATCCACACTTCAATTAAAAATAATGTAATGGTCCCTTTCCGCCTCCTTTGTTATTGCTGATGAATTCTTGTAAGTTAAAGTGACACCACAATGACGCCAAGCCAACTTCTAGGTACACTGTGGAGGCTGAGCGTGGCAGTTTTTCCTTCAGGTCATTGAGCATCAAAAGCCTGGATCAAGGTGCCTACACAGGTGAGGCTTTAGCTAGAATCAGATGAACTACATATGGTGATAACCGGTATTCAATGTAACTATACACTTTTAGATTTGAGTAATCTTTTTTTGTAGATTTGTTTTGTTTTGTTTTTGTAATATGAGAAAAATATTCCATCTTAGCCTAGGGGCACAACATATATTTCAAAAAGAAAGCACCTAGAGAAATATCTAAGTCAGTCTACGCACAGCAGCTGGATTTGAGTTTCTTGTTTGTGTTAATATGTAAAAATAAGAAAATATAATTTATTATGCGTTTGTGCTGATTTTTCTGAGGCGAAATAACCTCGGCTCATTTGTGTACCATCCTTATCACTCAGAGCAGTTGTTATTGTGCTTCAATTTTACATGATTATTGCAGGTTTAGCAAATTTTTCACAACTTTTAATACTTAACTGTCACCTAATTTATTCACACTAGTCTCAACTTAGCTCAGTGTAGAGGTCCGAGGACTTAATAGAGCCGTCTAATGCACGTTACAGCAGACAGAGAGAAGAAAACGCACTGTCATCCTATCTGAAATCTGCGGTTAAGTCAAGAAGCTATTGAAATAAAAAAGTTTCTGGTTTGTGTCATGCTTTTTGGTTTTAATACAGCTCGGAGAGCAGCTGGTGAGTGTTTGTCGTGGAAGAACAGCAACTACCAGCAGCTTCCTGCAAATACTCACCAACAGGTTAGGGAATAAGTCTCGGAGACCTCAGCTAAATGGTAGCATTGCCCTGAAAGTCTGGTGTCACCACTCAGACAAACCCTCTAAATCAGCACTGAGACAGGATTTTTGACTTTTTTCCCCCACAAAGTCTCATCTTTTTGAGCGGTTGTAACGTCTTCCTCCGTATAATCTGAATTTCTGAGCTTTTGTGAAGTATTTGCTTTGAAATATGCAGTATTTGTTTTTATTATGTTGTAAACTCCCTTTGGACTGCGTAATCTCTTATTTCTCATTTTAAGATATTCTTTACTTTGTATGAATCTGCATGTACCAACTGTATGCCACTTGGATGCTGGAACACCTGAATTTCCCTAATGAGGGACAATAAATGAGATTTCTATTCTATTTAATGAGTTTACAAATGTATAAAGTACTGGGCTTTTTTCCCCCACTTTGACCCATAAAGCTGCTGGCTTTTAGTTCATTTACATATGAGGCATTGTTTTCAAAGTTTTTCTGCAGCGATAAAGCATTAACATGAGCACATTATGAGCACAGATTACTAAAATATTAAAAACCTGCATTCTGCTGTTTTGCCTCGTCTTAATCTTTTGACGACGTACCGGCATCATTGCTCTCAGTGACTGCAAGGAGAAAGACCAAATTACCTCAGCGTCCTAGCACACCACGTATTGACTGTTGGGCTGTGCTTGCCCTGAGAAAATGGAGAGCTGTAATCTTCCATAATTCTTACCGGTAGTGAAAATGGCTTCAGACAGGTGCTGAATACAAAATACAGGCACGCAGCCTGAGCAGCAGCAAAGCAACTTCGGTGCCTGCGGTCACATTGTGAGCATAACAAACATCCTCTCTCACACGCTATTCATTATCAATTGCTATAGGTACGCAAGTAACTTTACGGAGAAGTGTGTGGGTGATTGTGTCTCATACTGGGAGAGATAAATTTGAGCACAAACAAAGAAGAAAAGAGATTGCAAGCGGCTGCAATTTGCTTAGCTCTCCTTTCTGCACACACCATACAAAAAGCAGCGGTCCAGTCATTTATGGCTCGATAACAGAAACATGGAGGAGAGAGATAAAAGAGAGACAGACTAACACAGCGGGAGGGAGAGAAATGGGGATGATACAACATTAATCTCTGTATATGTGTGTGTACTTGT
>VUQR01013907.1:0-14452 GCA_015108515.1 Hemichromis elongatus | reverse complement strand
ATGCTCATAGGTGTACACAAGGGTGCTCACACACACAAACTGCACCCTTTTTGGCTCCTACCTCAAAGCACACTGTGCGCTGTCGATCTTACGTGCTGCACAATAATGTTTAATATTTAGTATTTACTGTTATATTCCCATAGATCATCGTGATGTTGTTTATTATATTGCTCTCTTTTTCTTCTGCTTGTTTTCTCTTTTTTCTTTCTCAACAGGCGACCCAGGTGATTGATATATGTATTTTTTGTCTGCTTATTTTGTTGGTTTTTGTTTTTTGCCCTTTATCCCCGTCCCTCTTCTCCGCTGTTTTTCGTTCCCTCTCAAGGCCTCCCAAGGCTGGGATGGTCCATTTGGTAAAGTAAATCCATTGGGCATCTCTCTTCGCTTTTAGACAATAATTCTGATGGTAAAAGAGCCAAACGACCCTCGGGACAGGCCAATCTGGGGCTTAAATATCAGAGACTCTCCATCGATTAAGGAAGAAACTTTCTTTTCCAACATTCAAGACTCCTGCTGCACAGTCACAAAATGTACAACCACTTTTGCGACCCATGGTAGAATTTGGGATTTCAGATTAAACAGCCATCTCCAGCACCATTGTCATAGAACCAATAAAGAATCATTACCGAGGTGCACTGAAGCTTTTGTGGTGGGCACATGGTGACCAATCACCTTGATACTGGCTTTCTTTTAATGTGATTGTGAGTCTGCTATACAAGTGTGGACATGTATGGAGATAAACTGAAATTGGACAGGTTAATAAAGGTTTACAGCTGCAAGGCGGTGATCATTTTTAATAATCCAGCACCACCCAGTGTGGGGAATTAAACCTGCAGGCAAACCACGCTCTCTTTCTCAGACAAGCTCAGTGTGCAAATCAAAGACTGCAACTAGAATTAGCTTTAGTCTGATAAAAGTAGGATTTTTTTACTCTGACACATGTATATTTTTCTTGAACGATTCTACTTTTTACTTAGGCCGGAAATGAGAAACAGTTACTTCGCGTGACTCGGCGGTGAGAAGCCAAAACCGAAACTGACTGCTGGCGTGCCCTAAAAGTTGTGAATGTTCCTGCAGCTGCGTTTAGATGAGTCAAGGCTCTAATTTAAAGCCATGTTTAATTTACGGTAACCAATTGACATTCATTGGCCCAACTAATGACCAGCCTCAACCTAGCTTCCTGCATAACCCACAGAGAGAGCTCCTGCGCCTGTGCAGACAGTCACGATCCGCTCGAACTCTGCAGAGCCAAGTAGGCGGAGGCTCACTGGTGTGCATGCGCAGACTAGATTCCGGGGATGGGTCTATCGATGGAAACAAGATGGCGACTCTGGCAAAAGCGCCAATATATTTACTGAAGTAGATGTCCATATTTAACCGTGGTAGTGGGTTTTCCCAAGCCCCTCGGGGCATTCCGCGAAACATGAAGAGCGGGAGCATGTTTTCCAAGAGGAATTGACCGGGATTAATATCGTAACAAAGTCAGCGAGATGTGCGAGAGCTATGCCCGCTCGCTGCTGCGTGTCTCGGTGGCGCAGATCTGCCAGGCTCTGGGCTGGGATGCGGTTCAGCTCACTGCGTGTGATCTGCTGTCCGATGTGCTGCATCGGTACATCCAGCAGTTGGCCCGGGTCTGTCATCGATACTCTGAGTTGTGTAAGTGCTTTGTTTGCTTCTCTTATTACTTTTTTAGCCTGTAAACTCAAAGTAGTCGATCACGTTGTTGTTAACTGACTCTGCAGCTGGCGCCCCCTAGCAAGCGGTTAATGTGTCAGAAAGTACAGTAGGAACACAACTAGGCGACTTCCCCTGTTTTGGTACTATTGGGGCTATGCCGCTTTGCATCTGTTTTCACTGCTACAAGTAGCCGATCTCACGAGTATGAGTTACTCAAATGCTGTGTAATCTATAAAATAACGTCGTTCGCCGACTGTAAACTTGTTAAGCATCACTTCTTGCTGCAGAAGTGTGCAGAGTGTGTGCTCTGGTTTAATGACAGCATTTTTGATCCATTTCAGATGGAAGAACAGATCCAGTCCTGGATGATGTCAGCCAGGCTTTCAGACTGCTAGGTGTGAGTCTGAGCGAACTGGAGGACTACGTCAACAACCTAGAGCCTGTGCCCTTCAACCACCAAACACCACTCTACCCTGTTAGCAAAAACAATGTCCTGCAGTTTCCCCAACCTGGAGTTCGTGATGCAGAGGAAAGAAAGGATTACATTCCAGATTATATGCCACCCCTGGTCTCCTTACAAGAAGGTCAGTATAATAACTTGTATAGTATTAGCTATATTAACATTACTTTTCAGCGTGAACAGCCTAAATGTTGAAAGCAAAGTTGTCAATTCCTCTCTAAATCCTTTGCAAAAAAATATACCATTATAATTAAGTTCATTGCAGGTTTGTTACATTAGACTGTGATGTAACACAGCACATTTGTAAAATAGTCTTTTACGAACTATCTTTTTACTTTTTAGACATTTAATTGTGTTGTAAATTTTATTCTAAGTTGCTAAAACTAAGTGTAAATGCATCAATTCACACAAAGTGAAAGTCTTTTTTAATACCCAAATATATTCAGAGTCAAAAGTTAAATCTAAAATCATGTGTTTATGTTGTAAATGTCATCTTATGATTGTCAAAGTTCTTAGTTCTGTTTTTTTTTTTCTCTTCTTTTCTCTAGAAGAAGAGGAGGAAGAGGTCCCCCCTGATATGGGTACTTCAGCTGAAGCTATGCAGGTGGCACTGGAGGAGGATGAGGAGGAGATAGATGAAGATGAAACTGTCAACGATGAAAATCATCCACTAAAGAGGCACTTGGATAGTCCTGATGCAGCTATGGGCATGATGCCTACCTCCAAGCGACCTCGGATGTACCCTGGCCTCAGCCCAGAATGGGGTCTTGAGCCCAGGGAGCCCCTTACATCTCTCAACCCTCAACGTGTTAGTCCTGGCATTTTACCTTCTCATGACAGCCTGGACCCCCTGTCACCTGAAATGCCATCTGGTACCTTGCCTTCCTTTAGACCTCAGCCCATAATACCAAAACACTCTGATCAGAAGGCCCTCGCTACTCCATCAAGAAAGCCTAAGGTCTCTTCCCCTGGCAGACAAAGGACTAAGTCCCCTAAAGGCATTATTCCTGTTCCGGTGGTTGGCAGTCCCATAAATTCACCAAAACCATCTAAGGAAAAGAAAAAGTCTCCAGGCAAGACAAAGAGTCCTAAAAGCCCCAGGAGCCCTAAAATGGCTCCAGCTAAAGCCCCCCAACCTCAGAGCAAACCAGATATCATGCAAAAGTTACCGTTGTCCACACTGAGTGAGAGCATGGGCAAAGACAACATTCATTTGCGTCAAAATATAGAAGAAAGGGAACTAACTGCAGGCCCTTTCAAGAAATTAGAACCAGATAATAGAGCAATTGATGATTCTATTGACGCTGTGATAGCTAGAGCATGTGCTGAACGGGCACCCGATCCATTTGCGTTCTCTTCGGGCTCTGAGTCTGATAGCAATGGATTCTCCAGTCCCAGGAGACTGACTATTATGGAGCCGTCTACACCTAAAGGCCCAATTGGTGCCGGCATCTTGTTAAAAGACACGTCAACACCACTTCACCCTCTGCCACACATAGGCCTGGGGAATTGGACAATGGATGATTCAATCAATGAGGTGATCCGAAAGGCCAACCAGGGGGGGCCATCTGCCCCCACTGCACCCCACCCAGCAGCAGATTACGTGTCATCTGGATCAGCTTCACCACCTACCCCTGAACCACTCCTCAAGGTGTTTGAGGAGAAAAATAAGATTGTGTCATCAGTAGATGTCAAGAAGAAGCTAAAGAAAGAGCTCAAAACTAAGATGAAGAAGAAGGAGAAAGACAAGCCGAAAGATAAAGATAGGGATAAAGATAAGAGTAAACTTAAAGAGAAGAATAAGGAAAAGAACAGGGATAAAAACAAGGAGTTTTCTAAAGATGGAAAGATGCCCTGGAAGGAGTTTGGGGTAAAGGATGAAGAACTTTTTGTTCCACGAGACTTCCCCCTGGCTGAGGGCTCAATCAAGATGAAGTCAAGAGATGGGGACGGCTCTAAAAAGGAGAAGGAGAAACATAAAGACAAAAAGAAGGATAAAGAAAAAAGTAAAAAGGACAAGGATAAGAAGGACAAGGGGAAAGAAAAGAGCAAGGACGACAAGCAGAAACAATCTACATTATCCCCCTTTGGTCTAGGTGATGTCCCACCACTGTTTAGCCCCTCTACCTGTCTGCGCGTGCCCTCAATGCTGCCTCCTTTGGCCCCAATCCTGCAGGAGAAGGACATAAAAACTAAGGAGAAGGACAAGAAGAAAGACAAGAAAGAGAAGAAGAAAAAGAAGGACAAGGAGAAAAATAAGGAACGGGAAAAGGCCAAAGAAAAAGAAAGGGAGAAAGAGGATAAGAGAAAAGAAAAAGAGAGGGAAAAGGAGAAACGAGAAAAGGAAAAGGAGAAAGAAAAGGAGAGAATTAGACTGGAAAAGGTCAGTTTTTATGTACGCCTAGCATACCTTTTGTTTATTGTTTTTTCTGTATGTTGGCGCTGCTGATATTGATATTATCCTTCATGTCTCTTTAGGTCAAAATAGACACTCCAGCACCTTTACCATCTCCGGTCATCCCCAGACTGACGCTCAGGGTGGGAGCAGGTCAAGACAAAATGTAAGTACTGATTGAAGCTTTCTAGTGATACCGCTGATAATGTGTTTTCAAGTTACAAAAAGACTCTTAACAGTTGACCCTCAGTATTCGCAGGGTTTGGGGACCACAACTGCCCGCAAATAGCTGAAATCCATGAACACTTGAGTCCCTCTCTAAAAACCCGTATAACTGCCTATTTTAATAGTTCAAACACCAAATATACCTTAAGCTGTCATCCTAAAACACTTTTATGTCATTTCAAAGTCATCTTACAGCAAGTCTCTCTTGAGACTTCTGTGTCTGCCGATGCAGATTTCCCTGTGCAGAGAAATATATTGTTTGTTTGATTTTTCAGTCAATAAAAATTATTTTTTTTATGATTGAAAAATGCTTTTTGGTACGGTCCGAAAGGTGTCTGTTTAAGATCTATTTATGTTTATAGTTTATAGTGCTTTGAGGAAGTTTTATCAGCTGGGTGGGTGGGCTGCTGTGCTCACAGCTGCAGCTGTTTACCTTTAATGATCACACTAAGTGAATATGCATTAATAGGTCTATCTTACAGGGGACTCTTTACACAAAGAGACAGTATGAACAAAAGACATCTCTAACTTGTGTTTGTGTCTTTCTCTTTTAACAGTGTCATCAGCAAGGTGGTTCCAAATTCAGAGCCCAGCACGCCAGCACCCAAGACCCCTGCTACCAAGTCAGGACCTGGCAATCGCCCTCGGACGCCGCCGCCGCCGCCAATGCTTCCACCGGTCATACCCACACTGCCGCCAGCTCCCTCGCCCCTGCCACCTGCTCCACCCCCGTCGTCGTCTTTACTTTCCCCGCCCCCTATACTTCCTCCTGCCGCCGCCGCCAAAACACCGGTCCGCAGTGTGGTAACTGAGACCGTCAGTACTTACGTGGTAAGTGCCCAGGATAAAAATATTTGTGTACTGAACATTGTTGCATTTAAAAGCTTTAGCTTCACCGGTCTTTGTTTTCGTGAAATGCACGTTAATATGAACAGTCTGAAATTACATAACTGAATATCAGGCTGCAAAATCCATATATGAATATAATCCCTGACTCTAGAAAGATATCTGGATCCAGCTCATGAAAGTTTCTTAAGAGTATGTTGCTCCTGTTTTTGTTTTTGTTTTGTTTTTTTCAGTTTGATTTTGAAATATTACAGAGGGCTCTAAAAATGGTCATATGGACTCCACAAGCTACAAAAGCACTTCTAATGTTACCCAAGCACCATCCTTTGTTTTTATGAATCTGTCTGGCTATAAGTTCTTGATTAACCCCACTAATCAGTCACACATCCTCCTTGGCAAAGGTAGTTACACTCCAGATAAAACGGACTACGTGGTTTTTCAGGTTATTTTTTTGGTTTGTTGTCATTATCTGTTTGTGTCATAGCATTTTTTTGCCTTTGGCATGTCACTAAAGTTTTCTGCTGTCTGTAACAATCAAGATTCGAGATGAATGGGGAAACCAGATCTGGATTTGCCCTGGATGCAACAAACCTGATGATGGCAGTCCCATGATAGGATGTGATGAATGTGACGACTGGTATCACTGGTAAGAGCTTTACAACCCTGTATTTTTGAGGTTCTGATGACAAAGATGGGTGATTGTACTAATTCTTAGTGAGGCCTTACACTTCTGGATTCTTATTTGTATTTCTTAATGCATTTATATGTAATTAACTCTTATCACTTTGGTGAATCTGTGTTTTATTTTTTCATCTATAATGGGACTTTTTTTTAATCAAAAATATCAGCACACCCCCATTAAACATCTGTCAAATACCGTGTATAATTTTCAGCAGCTGATTAAAAACCTCTGTATGACTGCGACACAGTTGGCGTGTTTGGGTCCATAAAAAGAAAGAAAACATTATCGCTGCTCTTAAATCATTTAGTCCTGCTGCGAACATTCCTCAGAGGTTATGATCCATGTTGACACGATAGCATCGCACAGGTGCCTCAGATTTTGTCTCCCAACAGATTTATTCCCCCACCACATCCAAATGGTGCTCTATTGGATATAGACCTGGTGACTGTGGAGGTCATTTGCGTACAGTGAACTCACCGTCATGTTCAAGAAACCAGTTTGAGATGATTTGAGCTTTGTGACATGGCACGTTATCCTGCTGGAAGCTAAAAGCCGTCTGGCCATTCTCCTCAGATCTCTGGCACCAGAGAACTCCCACTCATATTTTTTATTTTTTTGGCCCACTCTCTGTAAACCCTAGAGATGCTTGTGTGGGAAAATCCCAGTAGATCTACATTTTTGAAATATTAAGACCAGCTCATCAGTCACCTAAAAACATGCCACATTCAAAGCCACTGATGCTGATGCTCAGTTGGAACTTCAGCAGGTCGTCTTAACAATGTCTGCATGCCTGAATGCACTGAGTCGCAGCTACCTGATTGGATGATTAGAAATTGTGGTAATGAGTAGGTAAATAGGTGTACTTAACAAGGTGGCCAATGAGTATATAATTAATGTTCCTGGGTCCACATTACAGTAGGGAGGAAAAGTTGTTTCTATGTTTATATCATCTGTTTTTATTTGTTAAGAACCAGGAAATTGTGCTAAATGCTAGCAGTGCATTTTTAATCATAGAAAACAACAGAGGCACTGTATCTTTCATGTCACCTGATATTTTGAGATCAATTTTTTTCAGACGTATGAAACACATAGTCTGTCTGAATGTGTTTGTCAGTGAGCTAAAGACAAAGTGCCGTGGCTGTTTTCTGTGATTATACATGTTTGTTTGTTTTTTTTGTTAATTTAATTTAAATGCAAATTTTATTATCAAAAAGTACAAGAATGACTGAATGACCTGATTTCCAGTAATGAATGACATCCCCTTGCCAGTAACCTGACAGGCAGAGCCCTTAGTAAACAATATGTGTGTTCCTTTTAATTGGACATCAGTAACAAACATAATGTCTTCTAACGAAATGGGGCTAAAGCCTCGTAGGAATAAGAGCGCATTCTCACCGTTTCCTTACTAACCTGAAGTCTCTTCTTCTGTTATGTGCTCAGGCCTTGTGTCGGGATCCTCACAGCACCCCCTGAGGACCAGCAGTGGTTCTGCGTTAAATGTTCCAGCAAGAAGAAAGATAAAAAACATAAGAAAAGAAAACACAAACCGCATTGAGACTATGCAAAAGCACATTTTGGACTGTTTTGGACTAAAGCCATCACTCAACACTCATGGCACTGCTGTAAAATAAAAGAAAGCTAAAATTAAGGCTGATGCAAACTTCTGAGGATTTTTTAAAGATGTCAGCTATGATGCGTTGTGAGTTGGTAAGAGGATAAAAAAAAGGATTTAACCAGCACATAATCAGCCTTAGTTCTCATGTGGTTCCCCTCCCTTCTTTTTTTTTTTGGCCTATAAATTTTTTATTTGTTGTTTTTGGTTGTCCGGTGTTGGAGATCTTGTCTGTGTAAGGAGACCGTGGCAGTTTCTATCAAATCAAAGGTAAATTTTGTCAACAAAGTGAAGTGGAAGAAAGAAGGACACCTGTAGTCTTCATTTCTGTTTTCCCTCATGTTGCCAAGAAAGGGCATGACATTTGTGTCAAACCTTTCTCCCAATTTTCTGCAGTATCACTGAAATGTCATGTATATAAATGATTGCATCATGTATAAATTCTGTAAATACCAACTTCCAAGCCAAGTGCATTTTGTTCTTAGGACTATTGACTTAAAAATCCATTTTCAGATATTGCTTTTTAAATCTACTGACTTTTCTGTAATTTCTGTAAATTTTTTTAAATTTAAAGTTTGTATTTTTATTTTTTTTTCTCCTTTCTCCCGTCATATGGAGTAGTCCTGGAGTTATACTGTAGCTGTGCTTGTAATGTAATTAATTTGACTGAGATTTCAATATTAAAGATGAATGGTCTGTGTACTCACAGACTTTAACATGTCAATCTCATTACCATCAAAACTGTACCCAACTCACCTGTCCAACCCATCCATGCATCCTTGATTTTTTTTTTCTTCTTTTTTTTGAGGAGTGCACGCTTTAATTGTTTTGGATTTTTTTGCATTGGCTTTATAAAAATAGATTCGAAATATTTTATCAAACCCCGTTTCGTATGTTGAATTTTGTCCGTGTTAATGCACAAATCCAGGATCCTCCCTTGCAGCTGTGTTACCGTTACAGCTACCATTGCTCTTAACACTGCACAACACTGAAGGTTATTTTGTGTACGGTAGATTGTGGGGAACCGACTTCTCTGTTTGTCTGCTACAAATGGGGATATTTGTAGATTTGCTGCCTTACCCAGAATGACCACACGATGTCATTCTTCATGCACAGAAACCAGCGCTCTGCTCATGACGCGTGGACGACGAGGCGGCCTTGTGCCAACCATGTTTCACCACATCATAAATGTAAAAAAGCTATGACCGGTGTTCTCTTAGGTAATCGTAAATAGTCTCTAAAAGCACCGTCCCTTGTAAGACACCCTATAAGTGAATTTACAGGAAAGGGGGGGTCAGGTAGTAAAACATCCTTTTCAGAACTATCATTGGATGGTAATTTTAGACCATGGGCTGTCACTTTTTCCATTCTTTGAAGTGAAACGTTGCAATGAAGCCTCTAAAGGAGGAGGAATTATATGCAGTCATCAGTGACTTTATATACTGAAATGTGAAACGTCTTCATGCATATCTGCTGTAATGTGCTTCTGCATCATGTATTTCCAGGAACAAGCAATACCAGTGTTGTCTTTGGTGTTTTGGTGCACAGGTCATATTTTACAGAAAAGTAATAGTATATGAAAACCATTAAGGAATAGGGAAGGTGCGTAGAAGAAATTCTGAGGTCTACTAAGGTTCATTGAGGGGTTTTTATAATAAAGCCTTGTGCTGACAGTTGGCTAATAATGCTGTGTTTTTGAGGTGGATACCCCAACGTTTCTGTTTAGCATCTGTGATTGATTCATAGACTGAATATTTCAGTCCAGTTGTTATTTAAGTCAAGAAGAAACTGCTACACGCATTAGAAGAGCATTTCTGAACACACTACATGTAAAAGCTTGAAGCACATTACCTACAGCAGCATAAGACCACATTGGGTCCCACTCCTGTCAGCTAAAAACAGGAAACTGAGGCTACAATTCATACACATCGTGGGCATAGGTCATTTAGTCATATGACTCTCCACTTCTACTGCAAACTTTGGATGTTAGGGTCAGAATTCCATGTAAACAACATGAAACTATGGATCCATACCACCTTGTATCAATGGTCGAGGCTGATGTTGGTGAAATTGAGATGGGGATGTTTTTTCAGTACACCCTCCTTAGTTCCCACTGAATATTGTTTAAATGCCAGTTTAAATGCTTACCTAACAACTCTTGCTGACCATATCCATCCCAAATGTACCCATCCTCAGATTGCTCATTCCTGCAAATGAAGCTCAAATCATTGCACTCAAATGGCCTAAACAGTCAGCAGATTTCAGTCCAATCAAGCACCATTAGCATGTAATGGAACAGCCGTTTTTGAGTGTATTTCCATGCTGAACGGCATTTATACACTTTAAATTAGATCTAGATCCTTGATGTTTTATGAGCACAGAAAGCACGCCTGACTCATTCACCTTTAAACATGCGAATATGTCCTCTTCCTTATCCACTCCTTTCTCTTTCTTGTTTACTCCCAAATTTGGAAATCTACTCAACATCTTCCGATAACATGGAATTAAAGAGGAAGTGGAAAAAATGATGCGTGACAGAAAAAAAGGGAAGTTAAATTACTTCTGTCCATGCAAAATAAGCTGACATTTCAATGTGGTGTGGCGTTTTTAATCACACCAGGCGCGTCCACTCATGCAGATCATGAGAGGAGAACTGATGTGTGCTAAATCTGTAAAATCAAAGTAGTTAAGCTTTAACTAAAAAAGGTGATTGTTGAGGTGAAAAAATAAAAAGATCAGACTGTATATGAATAGGAATTTCATTAACAGTGTATGACTTCAGCCTGTTGGTGCTAAAACATCAACTCCTCTCAGGTTTTGGGTATTTCTTTCCCTCATCGAGGTGGTGTCAGGTCTCCTGCTGTCAGAGCCTGTTGCTAGCATCTGTTGCATCATAAATTTTACTGCCCAGTGCCTGCAAACACACAACTTTGGAGTGTCTACTATAAAAAAAAGGCCTTAATCTCAATTTCTTATTATTAGATATTAATATTTTCACCATGTCCAGGTGCACAGGCACCGTAAACAGGTTATGATGCCGGAGGACACAAGATATGCCCGCTTATAACCGTTTGAAAATTTGAGTGTCGAGTGTGGGTTTAAAGTCATGCTGCCAGCGTGTGGTGTTTGCACACGAGCACAATGTTCACCGAGCTGTGACAGTTTCAGTTTTAACCTGCAAAAACACAGACAGAATTTGTCTGTGCAAATGGTCCCGAGGGAGGCCAAAAGTGGCAAAAGTAGAAGAAAAAAAAAGGGAAAGCTGATTTTGCTTTCACTCCTCAGGCCACCTGCAGTGCTTTCACCATGTGCTGTTATTCAACTTAGTACATGTCAGGCATGAATGCGTTTTGTTTTACAGCCGCAAAATGCACCGAAATCCAATAACGCTGGCTTTCACAGCAATACTCCTTGTTTCATATATCGTTCCCATGCCATATTACTACACCTCTGTCACCTCTTTACAGCCGTCAGGGATTAGCACGCAGGCATCATCATACTGTACGCTTACTGTAGGTGCTGATAGCAGAGCAGCAGGAAAATCTTTGAGTTATCCTCGTGCTCGCCGGCTCTGACTAGTCACGCTAAGCAGCGTGGCATCATAAAGGCCTGGATTTCAACACGAGTGTTTAAAATATTCAGCAGAAGGAGCAGGGCTGAGATGAAGAGGATTTCGTGCCACGATCAGAAGCAGCAGAGAGCCCGTTCATGCTGCTGTAACTCAACTGTGATATCAGCACACACTGGCATGACCCTGTTTCAGATGACTTTCCTACTTAATGTCATGTTACCCAAGCGGGACACAACACCTACGGGAGAGGAAGACCTAGATTGAATTCCTTCTGGGTTTTGGTGAAAAGAATATTGCGGTAAATTAGTTTCAGATATTTCACCTGATTGGCTGATGGCAGCACAAACATCGGCCGCGAGAGTACGAGAATGAGAGAATGCGCGCAGGAGCTTTAAAAAAAGCTGCCTTGACTTCTTTATTTTCCTATCTAGATAGCTCCCAGCAGAGTGGAGTGAACTTTGTTCCATGCAGATGATAAAACTACGCACTTTTAATAAAATGCTGCTGGGTCTTTTTTTTTTTTTAAACAAGCTCTTAATTCTCATGGTTGGGGTTTCTGGTTTTGAAATGTACTGTGGAGACTCTTTGTTTTGTACAGTTACATACTGGCACATGTCATTTGTGCATCATTGCTTGTGTTATAATCTAAAACGCGGTAGGACCACATTTTCGGGCTCAGTGAACTTCAAACACTGCAAGTACTTGTATCCTGTATGTACTGTGAGTAGTGGACAATAAGGGGAGTAATGTAATCTGTCCTTATTTAACACATATCCACACTCACTAAGTTGCTTATATTCTGGCAGCCTATCTTTAGCTCTATCTACTCAATTATAAAAATGATCCCAGCCTGTCATTGAAAGCTATGACAGTCATACTTAAATAGGGGACTCTCCACCATTTCACCCTTCCCTGAAGAAGCTTCTCGGATGAGAGGTGAAACATCTTCAAGCAACCTAAAGAAGTCCAGACGCCTTTTTCTTCACAGCTCCTTAGACTACAATGACCTGGATGACTGAGAACCTTCACAGACCTATGACAGTCATAGTAACCGGCCAACTCATGCATAGTATGATATGCAAATGCTCTCACTGTCTGGACAGTGGTTACAACGTTTATTTATAGTATGTGCAGGTGCTCAGACAGAGCATTTATTGATAAAATGAGCTGTTGTGGGCACAGGTGTAGAATGCTAGGCTTGATCAACCAGTGGGCCTTGTTTTGGCGTTTACTTAGAGCAGTTCACTGACTCTGAACTACATGGCAACATCCAAAAAAAAAGAAGGGAAAAAAACATGTTACAAAATCAGGAGTGGAACAGAATGAGATTCTGTGGCAACTGAGTTGATGTTTCATCTAATTTCCCCTTGTGTGACAATGAGAATAAATCATCCATGTCCAATTTTCTGAAGTTTCCCTAATATGGGTGTCAATTAGTAGAAGAGTGCTGTGGACACAGCTTTACAGCCTGCAAACTGCGCTGCCGCAGGCAGCACAATGCATTAGCGCACGATGAGCTGTCAGAGAGGATTATTTCAGCCACCACAGCCAACGAAGGGGGTGGGCGCCGCTCTGCTGCACTAAACCAAGGAGAAAGAGTGGGCGGGAGACACAGAAAGGGAGAGAGACACACTGAGGAAAGAGGGAAAGAGAAGAAAGTGTCCGTTACACCGGGTGGATTTTTCCAGAGCACCGATGTTGGAACACTCTTCTGAGCTGGCCCTGGTGCAGAGTCTGTATGCCAACAGCATGCGCTGTCCCCCCTCTGCGGCCGGGATCTCAGTCAGGAATGAGGACCTGCCTATGAGGTACGTTGGGTTGGCCCCTCATTCAAATTTGGGCTAGCTTTTGTGGAGCAGCCCGTATTTGGACTGCCTCTTTGTCTGGGCTGGATATTGTCATAGGATGTATTGTTCCCAGCTGAGGCGTTCTCCCATGCTGTGAGAGTGTGCCTGTGGGCAGGGTAGTGTTCCTCTGATGCGCCTATATGGTTTTCTTTTTAAACAGAAAAAAGAAACGCATATAATATTTTATATCGCCTCAACTTCCCCAGAAAGATGTATCACTAAAGCGGAATAAAAATGTACCTCCTTTATTTTTTAAACTTCCTCAAGTGATTGTAGATTTGCATGAAATATAAATATTTAAAAAAAAAAAGGTGGAGGTGTCAGTTATGTAGGTGTTTGTCGCTGAACTTCACAGCCCACTGAAGAAGAGCGAATGAGTGACTGGATGTCTGCTGAAAGCTACCCAGGCCTCACTGTGCTGAGCCAGTCACACATAACTGAACAGATCAATTATCTTTAAAACCAAGAAGAGGAAACATTTACATGTGCATTTGCATACATTCAGTGGAACCTTACATTGATAAGGCAGCGCTATATTTACTAGTACATCTTGAAACAGTTGATTTCCTCTGCAAAGCAAAGATAAGATGAAGTTCACTCTCTCCATTTTGAGAGCACTTCAGCTGGTCGGCCATTCGACAAATCATTTCATGAATAGCAGAGCTAAGAATAAGTGCACTTTCAAGTTAAAGGTCCTGCTTAAAAACACACGATGTGGCCCTTATTTTTATTTATTTGAAGCTGGACTATTTTTACACCTTGCAGTCTTTTTTTTTTTTATCACAAAAAGGGGAACATTTAAATGCTGGGTGAGTGGGCTCTTCAGCTCCCACTGCATGAGGGAGAAAACATTTCATGTAAACAACAAAAGGATGGCACATGTGGAGGATTATGATAGGATTAGAGTAGTAATAATCTGAGATTAAGAAAGGCAGTCTAGTATTAGAAGGTGCCAGCAACTAGTCATGACACTAGGCATGTAAAATCCAATCTATTAAACATCTCTTAGAAAAAACTAATAGTCTACACCAGCACAGGGACCAGGAGTGGCCTTCTTTGCAACGATTCTACTCCTTTTGCAGCAAATCTTTTTCAGCAACCCCCCCCCCCCCCCCCCCCCCCCCCCCCCCCACACCA
>VUQR01013904.1:33042-52279 GCA_015108515.1 Hemichromis elongatus | reverse complement strand
TCTATTGTTGGGGCCATTGGAGGTGTGAAGGCTGCTTGATGGCTCGTCAAAACGGCAGTAAAAGTCGTTAAGGGTGTTGGCCAAGAGCAACATATATATATTACCCTTCTCTGGTTTGACAGCAGCAGCTGTTCCGGTCCCCTCCTCAGCATAACCGAAGCAGGATCCTTTTCAACCAACCCACTAACCACAAGAGTTTTTAATTCACTTTATTCATCGATTTAGACACAGAGATTAACTTTAACGTGAAGTAGGAATAGCTATAAAATCTACCAGACTAAACTGTGCCAAGTTCGAAATTAATCACGGAAGAGCCCCCAATATATATGTATGTGGAATTTATTGTATTTGACAGAATTTATTGTTTCTCTGTATTTCCATTCCTCCTGATATTATAAGCACATAGTAATATAAAAAATGCTAATTTTACATACATACGCACAAAAACAAAAAAACTGGACTTGTGATGTGATGTTGGTCACTGGATGTCAGCAGCCATGCCAAGATCAGCCTCATCCTCAAAGTGGACCTTGAAGTCTCCTTCTTGTTCCTCAAACACAATGACCTATTTTATTTGAGTGTGAAAAAAGACAGACAAGTGTTAGAGATGAGTTTGGTTTTGTTTTTGCAATTATAGTGCAAAAAATAAATTAACAATACAGCCTTATACAAAGCTAGAGCCAGCAGATATTTGGCATAAAGAGTGTGAAGAGGTGGAAACGGCTAACCTGAGTCACCCCGTGGGTAACATAATCATCTTACAAGCAAATATGAATCAGAACTAATTTAGTTTTGTAGAAATATGGGACGAGATGGAAGTGATCCAATTAGAAGTATGTCTTTGTGGAATACATGTGGAAATGGGAAACATGACACACTGAAAACTCTGTGGCACAACTTTCACTTGTAAAAACACCACTATTACAACAAGTAGTTAAGAGCATATGGTTACACAGTCAGATCCATCCCTCACTCCTCATTCAGTTTCAAAACAACAATGTGACAACTGAGAATGCTCATATTGAGTCTTCAAAACAAACCACTGGGTAACATCATGGTGGCTGCAACCATCTTTTCCATAGTCTTCACTCTGTGATATACTTTTTTAAGAACTCCTTTGTCATCTATTTCCTATTCTAGCAAACTTTTAAACCATTCATCTTTGCCAGTGAGCGATGATACTATGTGTAGGTTTATTGGAGGTCTGCACGCAAGTACATCTGCTTTGGCTGTTAAGTTAAAGACCTACAAGAATGGACAGAAGTGCTCATCTTTTTTAATTACTTTTTTAAACATCTCCTAAACACCAAAAATTCAGTTCTTCTGCTGTAATTCTTATATAAAATGATAATCGCTTGCATCCATGTAAACAATGATACAAGGCCACTACTGCAAAAGCGGGCTTAAAATTTAAGCAAAAAATAAAAGAAATTGAAGCAAAACAAAACACAAAAGGTAAATCTTAACAGAAATCGGATGGCATGTTTGCTAAACAGTAAATCAGGTCACTTTTTTTCAGATGCAGAAAAAAATCTAACTTTGACAAAACTCAATAATCAGAATTATATTCATATATCAAACTACAAGCTCATTTAATTAAAATTAGCTGTTCTCTGACCTGAAGGAACAGCATGGTCTCTGGATGTAGCTGTAAGCAGAGCTTGCACAGACCTACAAAGTGCTACATTCATCATAATTCATTCTTGCCATCATTTGTTTCTGAACAGCAATACCTGATTGATTCCACTATTGAGAAAAGGACCTGGGAGGTAGAGAGTCTGCTGGGGGCCAATGGACCAGTAGCGCCCAAGGTTCAACCCATTGATAAACACAACACCTTTCTCCCAGCCCTGTGGATTCCAGATACAGACATTAATTAAAACAACTTAAAAAGATATATATAGAGATAGATAGATATAGATATATACACCTGGCTTTCTTATTTATTTATTCATTCATTTTTTTTTACATATTTAGATAAGGAAACATTTTACTATTCTAAGAATCCTGGAGAAAAAAGATATTTATAGTACTTGAAGGACAACAGAAATGGTAATTTTTCAGTTATTCCTTGAATAACATTACCAACATTTCTAATATTCTTCTGTTTTAAATAAAAGAAATTACACCCACAGTAACAGAAGCTCATTTTCCCCCATTAACACTCCTTGTAGGAGTTTTGTGTGTGTCCACCAGTATCTGACACCTGCTTGCTGAAGTCCCTGTAAAATTACTGCTACTGCAAAAGGTTTTTTTTTCCCTTGGTTTAAATGCTCATTCAACATTTCAATGACACTGAAGTGTTTTTTTTTTTTCAATTGTGGATTTTTTTTTTTAACTAAGTCCCTATGACCCAGCCTTTCTTTCACATATGTGCTTCAGATCATTATCCTTTCAAAAAGGTCCACTTTCAGCTCACTTTTCAGATAAACAGATTCACATTACTGTATTTTCAAGCAATGCTGAAGAATGCATAGCTGAATCAATGCCTGCAAGATACCCAGCGGTGAATTGGCAGTCATTTGATTTTCTTTACAGTTAATTTTGTTATTTCAAATCATTTGAAGAGCTTTTTATCCATTTCCAGATCGAAGACTCACATGCAAGACACTTCAATAGGAAAAAGCACAAAAGATCCTAATGACAGACATAAAAAAGTCAGTTTCCACCTCCAACTCCACAAAGAGGTTTCAGTCATTGGAATCCCTCCTTCTAATTTTTGGGATTTCAAGGTGTAACGAGCAGGATTTTTGCATGTAATTAGTCTTTTCCGTTTGATTAAATGTGATTTACTTTTTTTTAGCATGGATGTTTATGTTTCAGTCAACTTACTGGCAGCTTCACAAACGTGTCACTTGGATACCCATATGCAAACAGCCTGCCCATAAAAAATCCCGGGAAGCTGGGGGTTTCAGGAAGACTTTTCCAGGGTGCTTGATAAAGGCTGAAATAAGGCCACATCGAACACACTATTACAGACAAATGGAAGTAATGTGCAGCATATTAGATTTAATAAAGTCTACAAACCTATCAATGAAGCTGGGTTTCATATCCAGGCTGTATATTGTAAAATCTCTCAAGGGAATATTGTTTAATAAAATGTCTCCCACTAGTCCTGCAAAAACACAAATTGAAATTGGCTTGTGCTCTACACAGTGATTGCTCGAGTGATTTATAAGCAGGCAGAGCAATGAACAGCAAAAATTTTAGTCAATCACCTTTACGTTGCTTGTCAAGCTCCCTTCCCTGGTGAACTCGTCCACAGTTCTCCACCAATAAACTCAAGGTACGACGTCCCTGTAGGGATTAATCATATTTATGTTTTTCAACAGCCAAACCGCAGCCTCTCGAGCCTCAATCACATTGAATGAAGCCTTTCCCTTCACTGTTCAACTTGATGTCATACCTTACCATCAGGAACCGCCAGCTCCAGACTCCGGCGCTTGAAAAGGCCAATGTAGCTTCTGTCTACGAACACCTGGAGTAAAAAAGCATTAGTGTCAAATAACTGTAGTAATTTAGTAAGTAATAAACTGTGTAGTCCTGCTGGAAGGCACCAGAGCAATACTCCACCCCTTTTTCTTTGAAGAATGAAATATGGACTTAAGCTTGAATTTAACTGGTTGAAATTTAGTTCTCACTTTAGGAGTATTTCATGCGATAACATTGGTATAGACAGCATGTGTGGTCAAAGCTGTCAGTTTAATATCCCAAGCCAGTGCAAAAGCCTCATTTAGGGCTTACCAAAGAGGAAGAGTGTCAGTGCTTTAGGGTAAATTAGCATGATGATGCATTTGCTAAAGTGTGCCCATGGAATTGGAAAGATCATAGGGCGATACAAACAGTGTGCTTATTTATATCCAAAGATGCAGTCAGTTCATTTCAGTAATTACCTGACAAGAGCTGTGCAAATTAGTGTCTGAAAAATAATGGCCTATGATGAAGTGAGTGATAGCCTAACAAAAATAATACAATTTAAGCTAATGCGATACACAGGGTTGTTTATGAAAACAGTGTGACGGTGTAGAGAAATGAAAGAAGCTGAAGCAGAATCAGTATGGTTTTCTATTGGGGTGACCTCATCTGTGAAAGTGTGAAAGAGCTCCATTATGATAAACCCTTAACACTGTATAAACCTGGAACCATGTGACCTGCATGATGTGCAGATGAACACTAAACATTATTTAGCCATCTGTGCGTTAATGATCAGACTGTGACTTTGCGTCATAGAAACATGTTGGCATTGCTCTTGTTTGTTTTTTTTCCTGCACGCTGTTGACATGTTTTAAGATTTAGACATTAATCTGATAGTAACACTGACACAGTCCGACTAATAGCTGCATTGTGATGGACATCTGTATGCTTCTCTTAGAGAGAAGCAAAAAAAGAAAAAAAAGAAATTTGTTTTAATGTTGTTCCAGTCTCTTTGTATGTGAATCTGTTCAGTTCACTTCTGTCTGGTTTCAATTAAATAATGATTTATTACTGAGCTGAAAAGGACTCTGCAAGGATGCAGATGGAGGACAGGGCCAAGGTTTTAGCAGTATGCTCACTTTGAGTGATCCAATTAATACTTACTTTAATAAATATCTAGTATTAAATGGTTTTTGTGTGTGAAAAAAAAAGGTGATGGGTGAACTGTCTGAAGATTTTCTGCACACCACAGGAGCACAAATCTCAGATTTACACAGTGGAATAGTTTGTCATAAAGCAGTCCTCCTCGGGCTCAATCCTACGCTGCACCTGAGCTGTCAGATATAGCTGTGGCTGACATTAACTTTGTGAAAATTGGTAGAATTTAAAATTCACCAGAGAATATGTGAGGGAGGGAAGCCCATTAAATATATAGAGAGAGCAGGCAACCATCCCACAGGAACAAATGAAAATGAGGGGGAAAAAGATGGGAAAGACATCCACAAAGCAGAGAGCTATAAACAATACATAAAAACTCATGAAGATGGTCAGACAGATTTCAGCGTGACATTTGATCACATTTGTTCAGTTGTCAAATACCATAAGCAGTTCTGATGTTGTGACTGACGTAAGCTGTGGTGAAACAGTTCACACATACATGCAACCTAAAATGGAACTACCCAGTGTTTTTGCTCGTCTGGCTCCTGCTTTACAATTGATTGTTCAAACTTTCAACAAGAAGGATCAATTTTGTTCTTGGAGGGGTTATTCTAATTATTATTATTGTTTATTTTATTTTTTATTTATTTAAGTAATTGTTTATTTGATGTGGATTTTATGAACAATATTTAAAAGTTTAATGAATGCGCTATTAGGAAGATTTTTTTTAACCATTGGACAGAGTGTGGTTAGCTGATTTCTGATATTTGCAATTTTTCCACGCTGGCTACCTTATACCGCTAGGTTTATATTTAACAGACTTATATCTTTTAGTAGCAAGACATAACTTCATAGTTTTTATTAAATTTGTTTTCAGCAGCTACAAACATGGAAGCTAAGCAATTATCTTATGGATAAATATCATGCCACTCACCAGGGCACGGTCTCTGACATTGTCCCCTGACTGTAACAGCCCTCCCCTTGTGATGACAGTCTCATACAGAGTGTAGCCATAGGACTGTCCGTTTCTGTTGTTCACGGGTAGGTTTTCCATGTTTAATGGTTTAGCGGACTTCAATGGCTGTAGAGAAAAGTGAAACAGTTAAACTGTATGAAAAGCAAACGTCTTTACATTGCAGTATATGTAGGATACAGATAATCTCACATGAACATACTCCTTCTGTGAAGCGTAACGCATCCCACAATGAAAGGTGCTGGTACATAATAGCTGGTTCGTAAGCCTCCCTGTAATGCAGGACTGGCATGTCCGGGAGACTGTCTCCTGCTGCACAGAGAGGTCCAGTCATGCAAAGAGGTCAATAACTGAACGTAATAACGTGCTGTATATCTCGTGTTTGTCTTACTGTGTTTGTATCGAGAAAGTAAATCCCTGAGAAGATGGTACTTTGCAGTGTACTCTCCAGATTCAGACAGAGGAGCGTCATAATCTGCGGAACATAACAGTGTGAAAACTGTCATTTGCTGCCACCTGCTGGGTGTTAATGTCAACTGTACAGAACACAATATTTTCCAGCTCTGATATGGCAGAGACTGAGCACACAGCAGAAAGGAACCAACCGTAGCTGGGGACTAAAGCTCTGTAGGAGGGATCGGCGAGTGCTCCGCTCATGAAGCCAAAACTGGATCCTCCGTGGAACATGTACAAGTTGACAGACATGCCTCTCCTTAGAATTTCCCTTACAGTGGATACCATATCTGACAAGAGACAAAAACACATTCAGAATAAAATCAGGGACTCATGCAAATATAAATGTTGAATAACAAAACTATTCTGACTTTCTTTTGACCCATTTCCTTAAATACCTAATGACTCATTCAAAAGCAGCATGACCCTGACATTTGCATGTCCACTGTGGGCATGTAGCTGCCATTTCTCATGCAAAAAGCTACACCAGGGATGGAAAGAAAACACATCTACAGCAGTTTAGAGGAATTGGAGATAGAATAGGACTAGTGATAAAGAGGCCTGAAGCAATAATTATGACAAAAAAAAAACAAAACAGATTCTTGTTTCTGAATTTTGTTTATAAAGCAGGAAATTTAGACCATTAAAGAAAATGTAAAAACTAAAGAAATAACTTATAAAGTAACTTAAGCAATGATTTTCACAACATTTTTCTTTACATTTTTAAAATATAAAATAAAATCTTGGTGTATTGGATACAGATCTGTGTCCCAGCTTTTTTGAAATGTTTTGGATTTGCACAAGACACCTTATGCCTGTTTTTGCTAATGTAACATTGTCAGATCACTATGTAGCATTGGCTTTCATAGATACTGAGAGAAGGATGTGTACGCTTCTTATACCATCTCACTGAAGCATAAAAACTCCCTTGAGTGACACTCCATTGTTAGACCACCCAGGTTGATTATGAATAGGAGAGGAGCACCTACAAAGATGTGTCTCTGTCTCTGACATGCTACTAGCAGCACAGAGTACCCCCCTTACCCTCTGGGGGCAGCACATGGTGGAGCTCTCCCCAGATATCATACCAGCCGGTCCAGTAATCCATCACCATGGCGGGGTTGTTGGGCTGAAAAGCAGCACGCACACAGTCAGCTTGTGTCTCCCTACTCAGTGACAGACACACATGATGTGGAAAGGTGAGACTCACCTGGATAGCGATCAGCTCCTGGATGGTTCTCTGATTTAGCTTCTGTAGCTTCACTGTCCTGAGAGCTACAAGACAGGAGATTCGGTAAATTCTGTGTGTGTGTGTGTGTGTGTGTGTGTGTGTGTGTGTGTGTGTGTGTGTGTGTGTTTAGGTGTGAGATTATTATTATATACCTCCATCCACACCCCCAGACTTTAATGTGTTGTGCTTGTCTGATGTGAGCAGCAGTTCGCCGATCCCTCTGGATTGCAGAGCCTTTCAAAATAAAACACAAAGGAAGAAGTGAAAAAAATCCTATTGATCCGTTCCATCCCATCAGGTTTCATGTATACTCACCTCTTTGATGAAAAGCATATAACTTTGATCCTTTGCAAAGGATCCATACTCATTTTCCACTTGCACAGCAATGATAGGACCTCCTTTCTTGAACTAAAAAAAAAACAAAAAAACACACAAACAAGCATTTTTTTATTAAAAAGATTAACAATATCTGCTTCAGCTGATATGTTTCCAGCCTGACCTGCAATGGAACCAGTTTTGGTATCAGCTTGTCAAAAAAAGTGTTGACAGCCTGAATGAACCCTGGGTGCATCGTCCGCAGTCTCATGCTACCATCTTGGAGGAGCCAGCTGCAAAGACATAGAAAACATGGAGCTGCATGAACAACAGAGCTACAGTGAGTATAAAATACTGGACAAAACTTGAGACACTGAGCAAGCTTTTACTTGAAACAAGATGCAACTCTTGCACCCTGATTTCATTCAACAAACAAAAACGGGACTTTGTGCGTTAGATCAAGTAACTCTTGTGCTGTTGGGTTAAATTCACTTTAATACGAAATTCTATTTACTTGGACGGGCACTGAACAGACTTACAGTTTAAACAAATGTCCCTTTTCATACTGTACGAATATACACAGAAAAAATCTGAATTTCTGCAAAAAGCCACATACAAAGAACACTGGAACTACCTCGGCAGTCCTCCTAGGTCCAGCTCAGAGGAAATGTAAGGCCCTGGACGTAAAATCACCCACAGTTCCATCTCGGCTGCAAGGGTAATATAGGCTCTGAAATCCAGACAGAAAAGAAAATCAACAAGCAACTACTTCCTGTGCAAACCCAAAGTTTAGACTCACAGTGAGGCTCCATTTCTCATTGTTTGGCGAGTTTTAAAAGTGCCTGGCAACAACACTGGCAGAGGTGGGACCTCTCCCTTCGCTTTATCATCACTGTGTGCGGTTAATTGCTCGATAAGCTGCTTTTGTTATGGAGATACTGCTGTTGTCAGGTGGGACTCTGCCTCTAGCTTCTCCCCTGAGCACTGAGGACTTAGATGATGAGGAGAAAATGAAGATTATACCTGAAACACCTTACATCGGGTTATATTGTTAGAATAGCTAGGAAGGTGGTGTGAGGGATGCTGTATGATGATTAATTGTGAAAGAAAACTGTCCTTACTCTAAATCCAGCTGTGTCTGGAAGTTAAAAACCCCCCTTTCTGGCTGGTGCAGATTCCACGGCACGTATCTGCAAGGATGGAGGACATCCACAGTTAACATTCATTAGTGCTTGTGATGCTAAACTCAACCCCTGGAGCGGTCTTCATACGTAGTGAGGGTATTAATCCCACAGGCTTTCATCTTCATCAGGCGGTCCCTCCAGTAGGCCCTGGGCACACGGAAATAGTGGATGGATCCCCCAATGATGCTGAAGGTCTCTCCCTCGAGGGTGAACTGGGACGTGTTGGCACACAAGCCGACCTTTCGGCTCATCCTCCTCCCCCTTCCTGGCATGCTGGAAGAGGACTTACACTCAGTGCTTCACGCTCACTTAATTTCTAACATAGGCTATTGTAGTCTAACTGACCGCATGACATGCTTGGCAGGAATTTGCAGATGTCTTGAGTTGAGCAGGAGGACATCAGAATTGTGAAGCATGGCAGACTTCAGTAAACTCATATGAGCTTCTTTTACATTTTCTTTATCATCCATTAGTTTCTTATTATTCACTTTTCAACATAAATAAAGTTTCTTAATAAGATAAAGACAGTGGAACTGTTATAGCTGTAGTGTTATAGCAGCCACACAAATGATATCACTATTGAGACTATTTGAATTGTGTGTCTGTGAAAACTACATTTAGCTGAATTGTTGCATTAGAGGGGAAAACAACAGCCTCTTACTGAAACATTGTAACACATTCAGTACATTAAGGAGTACAAGCAGTACATTACCTGAGATATCTGTACATGATAAATCCAGCAATGCAAAGGCAGATGAGTGCATATTTCCTTTTGTGCACATTTCTTATTCTGAGGACAACCATGGATGGAGCACGAGATCCCTTCTGGCAACATAAGCGACAGTCGAGTTGAGTTCACAGCAGCATCTCTGTGCAGATGAACGTATGATGCTGGCCTGAACAGTGCACCGCCTCGTGGGAGTGCCTCCGCGCGGAGCCATGGAAATCTAACTCACCTCATTAGCAGCAGGGTTTGTCTTTGGTATTGTTTGGCGTGTAAGAACAGCTTCACACAGCTTCTTCTGTTTTTCTTTTCTTCTTTTTTTAGATCTTTTCTAGAAAAAACAACAATGAACAAACAAAAACATTTAATCCCGAAAAAGTTTGCTCCAGCTTAAAAACAGTGTCTAGTGATCTAAAACATGAAAATAAAGAGGAATGCACCATGTTATGTCACTGTGTCCAAAGTGTTCATTATTCTATCTTCTTACTTCTTTTGAAATGTGTCCAGATATATGGAGCAAAGTCATATTGCTGCCCTGGTCATTTATAACTCATTCTATTGAGTTGGTTGAATCTTTATTTAAAGAGTGTATGTTGTGTAGTGATGTTACAATAAATGAATGCAGTGTAGCTCCAGCTGTGTTAGCTCTGCTCTAACACAGTTGGCCTTTCCTATGAGCTACTCCTTTATTTATCCTCCTTATTTCTACATGCTGGAGACCCAAACAACCCCACAGTGGTACCCAGTTCAAGATGTTCAGTTAACACTGTTGAAATAAAGTATTCTGTTTTGTTTGCCTCCACTTTCCCTACCTTTAAGTGCCATTAGTGATCCAATAGACTCTGTGCAGGCCACTAACCATCAACCCAGGTTCCCACAAGATTACCACAAGCTCTTAACCACAACACACTTATATGATTGAGCTAACTCTTGTCAATGGAAAACGGCTGTTCACTCCCTTGCCTTATGACCCCATTAAATACTTTCCTGATACATTTTTTCAACTTTAGTTGCTACTGTGCTGGTTTCAAGACAGAGAAGATGATTATTTGTGCTAATTGTGATCCTCAAATCAGAAAAGGAGGACAAACCAGAACAAGCTAATTGTCTAAAACAACTCTCCAATCACAAGTTGTTAGTTGGCAGCGAGTGTAGTTTCTCTTGGTTTCATAGTCAGAATAACCCTGCATTTGTAACTTTGTGGTGGTTAATGGTTATGTCGATCTTCTATATACAGTTGTAGAGACAGTTAGAGTCACGTGTGTAACCTGCCTGTCTTGTCTTTTTGGTGTGCTCTTTCTCTTGCACTGTGAAAACACACTCACTCATAGAACCTTTATTATTCATGTATTTTTTTTTTGTTTTTGTGCTGAGGTGTTTTTTACTGTCCTCAAACTGGTCTCCCAGGTTTTCTCCTCTTGTTCCTGATGTGTGTCCCCCGCCCCCTTGGACACAAGCATTTCACTGCTTCAGTGCTTTAGTTCTTTCTTTCTCTCTCTTCTTTAGAAAAGTGTGCATTGGACTCATTAATGAAGGAAGGTAATGCCACACACTTCTAATGTTACACATTGACACGCCATCATTACACACAATCAAATGTCTGACAGATGGAGAAGCTAGATATTAGTGCATTTTCCATTTTAAGCAATATGCTGTTCATTTCTCTGTGACAGTAATGGCTCCTTATTAAGTTGTTTTAATAAACATATTTGTTTCAAGCTTTATTGTCATGTACAGATAAACAGTGTAGCCACATTTATCCGTAACGAAATTCTTTGGCTGGTGCTCCTCAGCTTTACATGCATATAGAAATTGTGCAGTCATATTAAGAAGATAATAACAGAAATTACCAGTGGGTGATAATAATTATAATAACAATGACAAGAAGAGAAAAAAAGTATTAAATATTAGAGAATTTAAGACAAGTTGGTGTTTACAAGTTTGTGCAAGAGTATTTACAGAAGTACACAAAGTTGTGCAATGAGCATTTAAAGTGGTTTTAGTTGAAGTGACAGTGTGCAGAGTCCTGTAATGGTAATGAGTGTGTAGTGGTGTGTGTGGAATGTCAGCAGTTCAAAAGTCTGATGGCTTGTGGGTAAAATCTGTCTCTGTGTCTGGTAGTGCAGGTCTGGATGCTCCTGAACCGCCTGCCGGGCAGGAGTGTGAACAGACTGTGGCTTGGGTGGCTGGGATCAGAGAGGACCCGCTGCGTCTTCCTCATGCAGCCTGTCTGTAGAGATCCTGCATGGCTGGCAGTTCAGCCCTGGTGATGCGCTGCGCTCATCTCACCACCCTCTGCAGAGCTTTGCGGTCCATTACAGCTGCCGTACCAGGTGGTGATGCAGCCAGTCAGAATACTTTCAATGGTGCATCGGTAGAAGTTTGTTAGTATTCTGGGGTTCATGCCGAATCTCCTCAGGTGCCGCAGGAAGAAGAGTCGCTGTCTTGCTGCTTTTGTGACCACACCAACATGGTGTGACCAGCTCACATCCTCGCTGATGTTGATGCCCAGGAATCTAAAGCAGCTGACTCTCTCCACCTCTGCTCTTTCGATGTTGATGGGGGTGCGGCCTCCTCTCTGCAGTCTCTCACCTCTGCCCTGTATGCCGTCTCGTCTCCATCAGAAATGCAGCTGATGATGGTGTTGGAGCTGTGTGTTGCTGTACAGTTGTGGGTGAACAGGATGTACAGCAGGGGGCTGAGCACACATCCCTGGGGGGGCACCTGTGCTGAGTGTGAGTGTGGATGAGATGATGCTGCCTATCCGAACCACCTGAGGTCTGTCTGTCAGGAAGTCCAGAATCCAGCTGCACAGGGAGGAGCTGATGTTCAGGTCACGGAGTTTCGTGACAAGTCTGGATGGTATGATAGGATAGTGTTGTAGGCAGAGCTATAGTCTATGAAAAGCATCCACACATATGTGTTTTTCTGGTCCAGGTGAGAGAGGGCAGTGTGAAGTACAAGTACACACGCTTTGAAAACACGGCCTGGAATGTTGTCTGGTCCAGGAGCTTTCCCAGTGTTTACTTTTCTGAAGTATTTACAGTATTTTTATTGAAAGGTTTTGTTTTTTTTTATAAAAAGTCCTTGTGTGCGATATTAAAACAATCAAAGGAAATTTAAAATTCACCATAACACATGTTGCATTAGTTATGCTTGTTGTTTTAGTATTAGCCCTTCTTTAGCTTTCGATCCTTCCACTGACGTTCTCAATGCTTCAACAACAGACACTTTGCAGGTATTTATAGATCTATAGGTCTGTATCATGGACCAGTATTTCAAAAGCACCTTGCTCTTTCTCTTCCCCACTGCAGTTTCTCCATTTCAACTGCAAGACCATATGTGCTTTAGCTTTTGGCCTTTAACTTCAGCAATCTTTCTTTATCTGCTCCTCAGTCAGTTCCCACCAGATATCACAGAGCACGACTTTCACACATTTTCTCTGCATGAGGTCTCTCCAAGGCGTCCCCCCTTCAAACACACACCCGTGAATTTGAATATGTTAACTCCTTCTTTGTTATACAGCCCGAAGCCCAGCTGCGCTGCATTTTTCTAACGCCACCTACTTTGCATGTGAGATTTAAAAATTCAATTTATCTTGTCATGCTAATCATTGCTTTATTCACTACCTGCTGCAGTTGCATGCGGATAAGTTCTAAATTTATTTCTATATTGTTCTATCATGAGCCGATAGCAACACAGCAAAGCCACTTCATTCTGCACCCTTATAACATTGTAAAACAATTTAAAGCGTCCCTTTAGACAGGCTCTGTTATTTCTGCTTAATGTTTTTGGCTGTTCAATATCTTTACCTGAACTCAGTCAAGTAGTTTTGTTGCCTACAGCTAACCAAAGCAAGGGTGAAAATAATAGAAACAAATATATATTTAGCTTCTCTCACAATCATCATGCAAACACCAGAGATGAAAATAAAATGTCACCGTAGTTTTAATAGAATATTATAAGTGCGTAATTAATGCTCAACACACATTAAACTGCGTAATAATGTGAACCCCCCCCTTTTTGCATTTAAATGAGCTTTTACTCATTTAAATGCAATGCTTGGGTCGCCTTCCAGCATTGAACTGGACTACGCTTCCCATGCACCTTAGAGGTTGGAGCTTGCGCAATTTGTTTTCCACGGCCCTCGCTGCTGGCAGTGGCTGAATGCTGTTTGTTGTGTTTACATTAAGGAGGAGAAAGAAAGAATTTACCAAGTTACTATAACACCGAGGCTGTCGCATGAGGTAAGCACCAGACCTTTGTTAAATATGTGCTCTATCTGTCTGTTAATCGCTTGTGTGGACGTTATCAGAAAGAAAAAGTCCACAGTTAAATTAGTTGTTGAGCGATAACATTTAGCTAGCATCACAAACAGACAAGCTAGTTGAACACTAAAGAAACCAGCGAAAGTCATAGATTGCAGGGCCACAGGCAACATGCAGACCTCTGTATATGAGATCATGGCAGTTTTAGAAGACTTTTAGCAGATATAATCAGCTAGCCCTGAGTGTGCGTTATCATCTTTTTGTGCTAACCCACTGAGTCAGCTTGCTAGCGTTGAGTAAAACAGTATCGCCCAGAGACAATAGGTGGACAAACGTTTCGCTCGCATCTGGAGACAAAGGAGAGGACATCGCTGGTGTATAACGCCACCCTGCAACAAATAAGCCGATAGCAGCGTTTATGAAACACATATAAGCTTTGTTTTTCTAAGTTCTCTTAGCGAGGCATTGGATCCTGATAGATTTTATGCACAAATTATTACGTTATGATCTGCATTATGCTCTTTGGGTATTCTGTAAAATCACGTGTTTAGTGTACGAACATATATATATATATATAAATACATATATATGTGTGTGTGTGATCATGTGATGGTTTTTAAAATAAAGAGTTACATCATCTTTAGCTTGTGGAAGAGTAAAAATGGCCACCAAATCTCATAACTCTGAGAGAATTTGCCAAACATGGTATTGTTGAACCTTCGTAGTACTGGAAACCTTTTTCTAATGTATGTAAAACACTAACTAATGGAAGTTTATTTTTATGCATATGTATGGAAAACCACCAGGTTTAGAAAAGCTACAATTTGTAAAAGCCAAATAATAAGCTTGTTATACAGATGGCTGATTCACTGATGGGGTAAAAACGTTAAATATTATGTTAAAGTTCAGTTAACAAAGATCACAAGAAAATAGGTCTTCAAGCAGTTGCATGTCTTAGCAAAGAATGTAGCAAGAGCTGGTAGCATCTGCATTTCAAAGGTTGAAAGTTTTCCATTAAATAGCTCCGGCCCTCACTTTGTTTCCTTGGTTTTGGTCTGTTACAGGTTACTGGGTGAGCCCCTCCCTGCCATGAGAGCGGACCACCAGGTCACCAGCCCCCCCTCCTTCTGCAGTTGATGGATCTGCAGCTGGTGCAGAGATGACAGACAGCGTCAGGGCTTTCCTCCGCGATGTTGCGACGGTTAGCAGACACAAACACACTGCACCCATAAATAATTTATGACATATCGAACAAGTATGTAGTGTATGCAAACAGAAACATTTAAAAGAATGGACCCATTTAGCCTTGCTCAGCGAGTTCAAAATTGTAATTCTGACTGATTTCACTGACATGCACATCATTAAGCAATCTTGATGTATATCGCGTGTTCATTACGTTTGGTGTTATAGTATTTAATGTTAGAGTCTTGGTAGAAACAAGTTTTGAAACTTGGCATCTTGGAATAAGCCCAGACTCTTATTTTGAAGTCTCTTTATAAATAAAAGTAGAGAGATGATTTCAGTGGTCTCTGGTACAGAAAAGAAAACTGCATGCAATGAAGCTTGCAGCACACATTCTGAGCTGGTGTCAGTGCCAGAGGTGGATGTTGCTGTGCAATAACTGATTCTGCAGATTGTTGGCGGTGTTTAGGCATTATGCACCTCAGCACTCAGCGACCACACTCTGTAACGTCTCTCAGATCGTGGCTGGGATGCTGTGGTACCTAAACATTTTCAGACCAGAGAAACCTGAATGTGAAGAGAAGAAATGTAACAGAGTGACTGTTTGGTTGAGTCCTATCACATTACCAAGCTCAGATTCAGCAAGTGACTCATTCTTTTACAAATGTTGGTAAAGGCAGAATGCATGGCCATGAGACTGACAGTGTGTGACTTCAAAGATTAAGACATGTGGCCCAATTATTTTGTCTATTTAGTTTATGCAAATTCAAAGTGTGACAATGCAAAGCACAGGTTGCACTTCTGTAACTGAGCTGGGCTTCAATCACAGTGTTATTAATGTGTACTTGAAACATTACATTGAACCTCTGCAGCCTAATTTTGACCTGGTTACTTTAAGAGCCTCCAGAGATGATGTTTGTCTTTAAAATAACATCACATGTTCTTTACTAGCATCATGGAGGTCACTGATTACAGAGCGGTTTTTAGACCTGTAGAAATGCTCTGTCTATCTTTGTATTTATGCTCTACAGGGGATCAAGGACTCCATATTGGGGATTGGAACAATCTCCAAGCTGGATGCTCGTATCCAGCAGAAAAGAGAAGAGCAGCGGAGGAGAAGGGCCAGTGGGGCCCTGGCACAGAGACGGGCACAGAGCGAGGAGCGCAAACCAGACAAGTAGGCACTGGAACACATTTGGTCTCAGCTTTACTTGTTTCCTTCACTCACCCAGAGTCAGATGTCAGCACAGATGGTTTTGTTAAATGTCCACGTTCTCATATCTCATATAGAAAAAATTAGTGAAATATCCCTTTTTATTCTATAACTAATTTTGCACCATTTCTCCTCTAATCAAAAAGTTTGCTGTAAATGCAATTGAAGAGAATTTTTTATGGGAAGTATTTGCTTAACTTGTGAAAAAGCTGTTTGTAAATGCTTCTGTCTTTTTGTGTCCCTAATACTAGTAAATATAATAATGTGTGAATTATATTATGTTATCTACTTAGGGCCATCATTAGTCTATTCTCTGCTGATTTCTCATTTAAAAAAACCAAAACTACAGCATGCTGACAGTCCTCAGGAGTTTGTTTAGAAGGAAAGTGAAAGTGAAACATCAGTGTCATTCATTTTGTCTTCTAGTGAACCCAAAGTAGGCAGCAGGATTATCCAATGCTGTGCCTGGAATGGAGGAGTGTTCTGGGTAAGCTTAAAGCTGACTGTTACTGCCTCAAATGTGAAACATCAGTATCCACTAAAGTATTAAAGCCGAGTACCAAAGTTAAACAACCACGCGATGCAGGGACGCACAAGTTAAAGTATAACAACAGTATTTCCATTTCTCTTTGCAGCTCAGTCTGTTTCTCTTTTACCGGGTGTTTATCCCACTCCTGCAGGCTCTCACAGCAAAAATCATTGGTATGTATGGCTGCTGCTCAATCTGGGCCAGGCTTCTGGTACGTTACAGGAACCAGATAATTAACAAGGCTGCTTTTACTCCAGGTGACCCCTCCCTCCATGGCAGTGTGTGGTCCTGGTTAGAGTTCATCCTGACCTCCGTCTTCAGTGCTCTCTGGGTCCTCCCCTTGTTTGTCCTCAGCAAGATCGTCAATGCCATCTGGTTCCAGGTCAGGCCCAGTTTTAATGTCAGAGATCCATGGCATGTGCACAAGACGGTGACCTCTTTGTCCTCTTTAGGAGTCAGAGACTGTTTTTACTTCTGGTGTATGATTCCAGTTTAGCTCACACAGCTGCTGAGAGTTATAAAGCCAGGGCTGCCGACTCTTCCTATGCAATAGTTCAGACTGGTCTTTCATCAAAAATAGCCCCAAAATGTAAAGAAAGAAAGAGGATACAGAGAAGTCTTTGAAGGGTAGTTGCAGCTGTTAGATGGCATTGCAGGGCTTTATTAATAAAGGAGTTGTAGACACAGTCATTGCTTCTATAAATGCTAAATAAATATGATAATTTGCAAATTATAAAAGCAACTATTACAAAATGAAAAATGTTTAAAAAAAATCTGTGTGCACTTCATAACTATGTTCTTTAGCAAAAGGTAAGTAACAGGACGGGTGTAAAAGAGCATCCTGGTAAGTTAGCATGGGCTCACGGCTCTGAATAACTCAACCGTACAGTTAGAGAATAAAGTTTCTCACAGTAAAGAAAGTGCCGTCGTGTAAAATGGAAGTACACTCATTTTCCATTTCAGACCTTCACACATCTCACATTCTTACACATAAGTGTAAGTAGCCACCAGGAGCTAATTAATTGTTCATCAGCAAGTTTGCTGGTCATAGAGAAATATATCAGAGCACGTGTGCATCTTTGTCTAACTGAATATAAATCCATGTGTGACTACCCAACAACAGAACACCTAAAATATTGTAAATTATGATTTTTTTAATGGTTAAAACAGGTTAATCATCCAAGTAAAGGGTAATCAGACACCCTCCTTCTTGCTGATGGAACAAGCGCAGTGCCACACACTGTCAGAGAAATGGCTCATTGGTACTGCCTGCGACTCTCATCAGTGTCATACTTCTGACTCTGATGAGCAAATGGAAACCAACTGTGCTCAATCACAGAGCTGCACAAAGGGCGGTACATGATGAGACGGGAGAAAGCAGAAGCACCATACAGACGCACATCTTTGTCAGACAAGACCTGGCTGTTTTCAGCAAGATTATGCCAAATCACATTCTGCAAAGCCTCTGCTGTGCTTCCCAGACCTGTCCATGAACTTGTGACAAACATTTGTTGTGTTATCAAAGAGAAAGAAAATGACAACAGACATTGTGAACTTTTGAGAGGATGATATTCAATGATATGGACTGGAAAACCTTTACCTTGAAAACTACAGCAGGGTCGGATGTACATTACCGAGTTAGCAGTTATAGCCTAAATAAAACTTGCAGTTTTGCCGCAGTGACACTGATATCGTTATGTTGTTCTGTGTTACAGGACATAGCTGACCTTGCATTTGAAGTGTCTGGCTGTAAAGCTCAGCCATTCCCCAGCGTCAGTAAGATCATCGCAGACATGCTTTTTAATCTCCTCCTCCAGGCACTCTTCCTCATTCAGGTACAGTAAGGCACACCGGTGCCTGTTATCCTTTCTGTAAAATAAATCTCATCATAGCTGCCCGTGTTTCTCAGTTTATTCCAACTAGTGTCGCCATGTGTATTTTTTTGGTCCTCCAGGGTATGATCGTTAGTCTCTTCCCCATCGATGCCATTGGTCAGATGGTTAGCCTCCTCCACATGTCTCTGCTCTACTCCCTGTACTGCTTTGAGTATCGCTGGTTCAACCACGGTGAGTCCTCTGTCAACTTCTGTACAGACACAGACTCATCTGAATTCAATGTGAACCTCTAAACGATGCATTATTTTATGTTTGTCTAAGGCATCGAGATGCACCAGCGGCTGTCCAACATTGAGAGGAACTGGCCGTATTACTTTGGCTTTGGCTTACCCATGGCTCTGCTGACCGCCATGCCCTCATCATACATCATCAGGTTAGCACTTAATTATTCAGGACAAAAATAACCTCCATGATTTTATGTCATCATTATTACAGGTAATATTTTGTTTCTGAGGTCCATTTTTTTTACACCTTACACACAAACTAGAAAAATATATATAGACAAGAAAGCCACACATTGGAGAACAAAGTGGTGCTCGGACGTAGTGCAAAGGACTTTGAGTAGAGAGTTTGTATGTGAGTGGCCTGAGTGATGGGTGTACTCAGACCGTGGCTCAGATTGGTGAGGTGGGTGGGCAGGGTGGGGTGTGTGTGTGTGTGTGTGTGTGGGGGGGGGGGGGGGGGGGGTGTTGTGGGCC
>VUQR01013904.1:6243-33022 GCA_015108515.1 Hemichromis elongatus | reverse complement strand
AATGTCCCAGAGGAAGAAGCTGTTTGTGAGTCTGGAGGTGTAGGACCTGATTGAACTGAGGCGCCAACCAGGGGGCAGCGAATCCAAACAGGTGGTAGGTGGGGAGCAAGGGGTCACCTGTGATTGCCCTGGTTTTCCTGAGACATCTGGCGATGGCCTCCAGGGGGTGGCAGAGGGCAGCCAATGATTTTTTAAGGCGGTGTTAATTGCCCTCTGCACAGCCGTGCTGTTCTCATTATTGTACCCTGTGCACCAAACTCTGAAGCGTTAGGAAAACACGCTCTCCACGGAGGACGGTTAGAAGGCCAGCACCAGCTTCTGGTCCAGGTTATTCTTCCTCAGGATGGGAGGAAGTGCAGCTGGTGTTGGGCCTTCTTTACCAGCGTGTTGGTGTTGTGGGTCCAGGTCAGATCAGCGGCGATGCAGGTGCCCAGAAAACTGAAGGTGGAGACAGATTCCACCTGTCCGTGTCTCCTGTTGTCCATTATGAGTTGTTATGTTTTAAGGACGTTCAGCTCCGGGTTATTTTCTGAGCACCAGCGGGACAAGTTCTCTCCCTTCACCCTGTACGGTGTCTCATCTCCATCAGAGATGAGCCCAACCACGGTGGTGGCATCAGCAAACTTGACAAACATCTGTGCCCTGCCAGGCATCACAGTCCACACTGATGCCTGGCACGTGTGCTCACCTGTAACAAGGAGAGTTACTGTACAATTTTATAGAAAATGATAGGAGTGATTTCCTGAAGTGTTCCTTATGGCGGCGGTGTTGAATCAATCTGAGGGAGATGGAGCTATGCTGCCTCAGAGATGGAGTAGAAGGGGTGAGATGGGCTGTCCACGATGGAGAGCAGTTTATTCAGTAATCTTCTAAGCCTCACTAATGCCTCCAGATTCTGTCTATCAATGATGGCTCCAGCATCTCTGGCTCTGATGCTGACCCTTCTGCCCAGCACATAACAGCAAAACAGATGGCACTCGCTACCACAGACTGGTAGAAGATCTCCAACATCTTGCTTCCCTTATTAAAGGATCTGAGCTTCCTCAAAAAATAGTCCCCTCATCCCCTTCACATTGAAAAGGAGGGGAACTCTGCCAAACCACTCCACTATTTATAATTAGAATGTATTACAATAGAGTAATTAGTTATAAATAAATATAATTAATAATCACAAAACATGTAAGAACTTTAGTAATAGAGAGGAATCTAGAATTTGGACCTTCTACTCTGTTTTTAATGGCTTTAAATGTTATCTTTGTTTTCTTTGCAGCGGTTGCTTGTTCTCCATCCTCTTCCCTCTGTTCATCATCAGTGCTAATGAGGCAAAGACACCAACAAAGCTGTAGTGAGTGTCCAGCAAACACACTGTAAAAATCAATAAATAGAAGGATCTCTTTCACAAGTGACTGATGTTGATTTCCCTCCTACAGCCACTTCCAACTGCGTCTCTTCTCACTGGTCGTGCTGATCAGCAACAAGCTTTTCCACAAGACTGTCCACCTGCAATCGTCACTGACGTCGTCCGCCTCCTCGGAGAGGCTGTCAACGCCTCACACCTCCCCGACCCGCCAGAGGCTGCTGCCCACCCAGTGATGGAGATAGGATAGTCACCAACAAGCGGTTTCATTCTAAAGGTTTTTTTTTAGGTTTTTTTAGAAGGATCACCCTAATGAAGATACGTTCATCTGGTTGATGTGGTTCAGGACGAAGGGTTTACATGTTTCTGTGTAATCTGTGCCGCCTCAGTTACTTATCGTTATCCACCTTTTCCGTGTGACACAAAAATCGACTGACCTATGCCTCACGCTAAAAACACTTTAAATACTAAGATCCAGACTTGTGTTTACTTTGACTTTTCTTTCTTTCTTTGTATAATTGTGCCATTTGAGGGACTCTCCTTTTAATAAATTACAGCACAAGACATCACAAGGTTTTAATTTGTTTAGGCAAATGTGACTAAAGAAGGATATTTGTCTCTTTGAAGGGGCTTGTTTGTGTTCAGAAGCAAAGCACAGGTGTGTTTTCTTAAAAGTCACATTCCTCCCTCACAGATCCAACGCTTTCTTGCACACAGACGTGTTGCTCTGGCAAATTCTGCTCTATTCGCAGTCCCGCCTACAACCTTGTACAATTATGAAGGGAGGCTGTTTAGTTTCAAAGCCCCACGGCTTTGTTTTCTGTAGAGTCCAGGCATCATATCAGGAGCTGCTATTAAAAGGCTTAGTGACCTTTTTGTAACGGAAATCAAAACTGTTGCTTGGTGTCCCATCCCAAAAATAAAAGCTTTTAGTGTGTTGATAGATGAGATGACACTGCCAAACTGCTACATCTTTAACTTTACTTTGAACACTTCAATGCTAAGCTCTGTCACAAAGGAGGTATGTAGCTCGTAGCTTTATAACACACGGGTGATCAGCCTCGGCTCGCTTGCTCTAGTGCCCCTTCCACCTCACAGAGAGCTGATGCAAATATAAGTGATCCCCCAAAGATCATTGGCTGTTTGGTTATTTTGTGCTGTACATAATGTTAATACCTCCTGAATGTTCAGTCAGAAGCCCAGCACCACACAGTGACCCCGCCCCACCCCAACCTTTGTCTCATCAGAGCTCATGGATGTGGAGAGGGGCCGTGATTTTAAACAGTGTGCAATTATTGTAAGAAGAGCATAGTGTTTGTGCAGACTGATATTTGTGAGTGAGGTTTTGTAAAAGTAATACTTCTAATTTGAATAAAATTGGTCAGTATTCAACATTTGAGCTTTTGTGTTTCTGTGTTTTTTGTTTCTCTAAAACATTTCAAACTCATCACTGCAAAGATAAGAATGGATAAAAGATTTATATCGCCGAAAATCAGCTTAGGTTTTATTACAAAAATATGTTTCTTGCATCTAACAGGAAGCTATCAGAAATGTTTTGAGAACTTGCTTAACACGAGCCTTGTCATCTCGTCTCTATCTACTGAACTGTATATAGCAGAGATGACAATAAAGCTGACTTTGACTTTGGACACAGATCCAGGTGGACTTTTGTGCATGATTGATCTAAAAGGATCTGTGATTAACTGGTTACCAAAAGATACGGTGGGGGATTTAATTATTTGACACTCTGCTAAATTTGTAAGTTTGCTCGTGTACGGAGAAATTAAGTTTCTAATTTTTTAGTAGTTTTATTTTAATAGAGAGAAAAAGAATATCAACCAAAAGTCCAGAAAAAAAACTTTACATAAAAGTAACAAATTGATTTGTAAGAGGAATCAACGTGAAAAACAATGAGAATGAATTTGTGCACCAACGAAATGAGGAGTAATTATTTTCAACCAACAGGGGGCTGTGTTCTTTCCTCAATAAGGACACGTCACTACACTACAGCGGCGGAGTAGGGACCCAAAACTGAATGACATCCAAAGAACCAATAAGATACGAGGAAGCAAAACGTTGAATGACACACAACCAATAAGCACGCAATATGGTTGAGTCGGGGCGGGATTAGCTCTCGGCGAGGGTTGTGTGTGAAAAGTGAGTAGCAGGAGCGGAGCGGGTAAGTGTCTAAAGATTACACATTAAAAAGGCTTAGCCTTTCCATGACTATAAGTTTTTATTTTCTGCTGCTATATGTGAAGGAGACGCAGATACTTCTTTTTTAAAAATAAGCCAGAGAGTTGGCGCGTGACTGTGGTTTTCATTAAAACAGCAGCTAGCAGGTTAGCCTAGCGACTAACACACTTTGAAGTGGATGCAAGCCGGCCTGACGCTAAATAGCAATCAGATGCTGCTTAAACTACAACTATACCTGACTGCGTTTTACGCGTGCAGTTGTTCATATCTGGTTTAACAGTTTTAGCTGACGTTCATTTGCTCTTTCTATGATGTCGATTAGCTGACAGCACTTGAGTCTCATTCTGATAGTGGTGCTCTCTTGAAAACACGAGGGCTCTATGGGGGTTAGTGGTTCGATTTTACACTTTTCGTAAAATCTTCTTAATGCACATGTGAAATAGATATGCACAAATCCCTGCAAAGGGTTTTCCAGAGTGGCTACTTCCTGCTTTGTGACGCCACACGTTAGTGCGTGGCCTTATGTGGTTGGGCTGGACGTGGAAGTTAACTCCTGACATCTGGATTGCTGATTCTGTTTCTTGCTTATCATTTGAAACTTGACTTGGAAGCGCATTCCGCAGGATTTTTAATAAATACATAAACATGTCTCAGTATTGACTGAAAGTGCATCTGTAGTGTTTTTCTATAGTGCTTAGAGCCATTGTGTTTCTCCCATTAGGTAGTACGGGTAGCTTTCCCTAACCTCGCCAAGATGACCAAGCTGGGCTTCCTGCGTTTGTCCTATGAGAAACAGGACACGCTGCTGAAGCTACTGATCCTGTCTATGGCCGCTGTCCTCTGTGAGTCCTCTTCTCCCTGCATATGACAGCATGGACAACACTATACAACACACACATCACAATGATCCATATGATGTTTCTTTCCCCTCCTCAGCATTCTCCACCAGGCTCTTCTCCGTGTTGAGGTTTGAAAGTGTCATCCACGAGTTTGACCCGTAAGTATCAAGCATCATCATTCATGACGCTGAGTTTTTTCCTACTGAAGAGCCCCGTCTCAGCTTCACCTTAATGTCACAACCAGGTACTTCAACTACCGTACCACCCGCTTCTTGGCAGAAGAAGGATTTTACAAGTTTCACAACTGGTTTGATGACAGGGCTTGGTATCCTCTGGGGAGGATCATTGGTGGCACAATTTATCCGGGTAAGACCATAAATTTTTGTATGATTCTCCTGTCATGTGGAGCAGTTCGTGCACTACATGAGTTTTTGAAGGCTGATGTGAATTTATGATGGTGTCCTTTTGTTTTCCTTCTCCAGGACTGATGATCACGTCTGCTGTCCTGTATCATGTCCTACATTTTTTCCACATCACAATTGACATCCGTAATGTCTGCGTCTTCTTGGCTCCCCTGTTCTCCTCATTCACCGCCATAGTCACGTACCACTTAACCAAGGAGCTGAAGGTAAAAAAAAAAAAAATCCCTCTATAACACAGACACATTGTTCATTCAGAATCACCTTACAGGAAAACATTTTCATTGGGTTCGGTAATGGATTACACAGAGAGATGTTATATTAAGTAGTCTGCTTTGTTTGATATGAACAAAAGGACAATACAAAAGACTGTCTAGTCAGTATAAATGCGCTTACACACAGTGAGACTTCAGCAAACCTTTAAGTTTATTGCAACTTACACTAAGTCTAATAACTTGATTTGATATGTGCAGGCTCCAGTTCTTCATTATGTTTCGATGCTCTGTCCCTCTCAGTACAGGCACAACGACAGCTGCATTGATCAGTGTATCGTTTCATGTTACATTCCTTATGACTGGTCAGTATTCACAGGCTGTAGCAGCAGTTACATTGTTGGACAGTAGTCCCAAATTTGACTCTGAATTTTGTCTCAGGCTGTCTTTATTCCCAAGACCCCCAAATACAACTGAAGAGTAATCAAAGATTTTAAACCAGTGAAGTAGGGACTTAGTATAAGTTTTTTTGGTCTCTATCCCACATGTGGTATACATCATGTGGGTTTTAATAGTGGACATGCTCAGTTTGGTTTCTATATGAGGATGCTGCCTGAAGGAGGCAAACAGGTAGACCACTTGCTAGTTGCACATTCCAGGCTATTAGCTGATCTCTAAAAACATAGGCACAAATCAACATAATTAGACATCACACAGACTTCATACTAGGAACCCAGGACACTATTCGCCAAATGTCTGTAGGGTATTTGCATTCTCACAGGAACCTCTGCCATGTAGAGAGAATTTAAGAGCGGCAGCACTGTTAGAACAAAACTGAACATGGTAACTTGCTCTTTATTGCAGGATTGTGGTGTTAGCCTGCACTGGTTTTAACTAGGTGTGTTTTTGTCTCTTCAGGATGCAGGTGCTGGGCTCCTGGCAGCTGCCATGATTGCGGTGGTGCCTGGTTACATCTCTCGTTCCGTTGCTGGCTCCTATGATAACGAAGGTAAGTGAAACTCAGTGGCTGCTCATTTTAATCATCAGTCAGAAAATATTTTTTCCCTGGTAAACGTAGTTGTATATTCAGTCAGTAATGAAAGTAAAGTAAAGTTGTAGCATTAGAGGATATACACCTAAAGTGCATAACAGTATAATAAGAAAATGATCCTCCCTGCTCAGGTATTGCCATCTTCTGCATGCTGTTGACCTACTACATGTGGATCAAGGCTGTGAAAACAGGCTCGGTGTATTGGTCATCCATGTGTGCGCTAGCTTACTTCTACATGGTGAGGAGATGCAGCTGATCTGCATGTTGTACTGAATGCATTACGAGATGACAGGTCATGAAATGGGCTCTGTGTGCATTTAGGTTTCCTCCTGGGGTGGCTATGTGTTCCTCATCAACCTCATCCCCCTCCACGTCCTGGTTCTGATGCTCACAGGCCGATTCTCACACCGCATATATGTGGCTTACTGCACAGTCTACTGCCTGGGCACCATCCTGTCCATGCAAATCTCTTTTGTTGGTTTCCAGGTAAAAAGAACCCTCTCATTTCATCACCTGATGCACCCTCCTTCCAGGACAGTTTCTTGTTAAAGAGTAAAAAGTAGTGATATTCACATGATGAGGAGAAGTTTCACTGTGCTCCGTGTTACACTGCTCAGTTCCTTGTCTACCTTTCTTCATTTACCAGCCGGTGCAGTCATCAGAGCACATGGCAGCCTTTGGCGTGTTTGGTCTGTGCCAGATCCACGCCTTTGTGGACTACCTGCGCAGCAAACTCAATGCTCAACAATTTGAGGTGCTGTTCAAGAGCGTCATCTCTCTGGTGGGCTTCATCCTGTTGTCTGTAGGTGCTGTCCTCATGCTGACAGGTAAGAGGGTTAACATAATAGTAATGAATGGGAAAACCTTTATAAAACCTTTTGACACGACGTGATATGTATGTTTTTGTCAGGTAAAATCTCTCCGTGGACTGGTCGTTTCTACTCCTTGCTGGACCCCTCCTATGCCAAGAACAATATCCCCATCATCGCCTCTGTGTCCGAGCACCAGCCCACCACCTGGTCCTCATACTACTTTGATCTGCAGCTCCTAGTCTTCATGTTCCCAGGCAAGTCAGCAAAAGCACAGAGTAGCAGTGGCTTCACATTCTGTAATCACTCCATATTTGATTCCAGATTACCTTTCTTTTCTTACAGTCGGTCTGTACTACTGTTTTAACAACCTGTCGGATGCCAGGATCTTCATCATCATGTATGGAGTCACCAGCATGTACTTCTCAGCTGTCATGGTACTGCTGCTTAAATGCCTTTTTTTCCCCTCATAAATGCATATACGTGTGTGTCTCTGTGATCTTAAAAGTAACCCGATGACATCACTTTTACACCATTAAATATAACAGAAGCAAACAGGAAATGGTGTTAGGATGTTGTTTATTAAACCCAACTGTTTGTTTCCTCCTTAGGTGCGTCTGATGCTGGTACTCGCTCCAGTCATGTGCATCCTGTCGGGCATCGGCGTGTCCCAGGTTCTAACCACTTACATGAAGAATTTGGACGTCAGCCGTCCAGACAAAAAGAGCAAGAAGCAGCAGGATTCCACCTACCCAATCAAAAACGAGGTAAGTTGACTGACAGGATAAGCTTGCTGTGGAAGGTGGTGACAGTCTGACTTTTGTTATGCCATGCTCGTGTTGTAACACGAAAGTCTGTGCATTGGACAGACTTTCATGTTACAACACGAGCATGGCATAAAAATGAATTATTTAAAATAAAAAATTTAAAAACTACTTCTTATTTTAAATAATTCATTTTTGTCAAGATCTCAGCTCAGTGCTTTTCATGTGTAGTTTAAAATCTTTTCCAAGAGAACGCAAACTTTTTCTTCTCTTCTTCTCTACAGTTCTTATATTTGATATTTCATCCGACTTGAATCGGATGCTACACCTAAATGTGAATTGTTGTATGTGTACGGTTAGGTTTACAAACAGTTGTGGGATAGGTACACTGCTTTGAAGATTCACAACATTTTTGACTAAAAAACGTGTTTAGTTAAGATTCCTCATGATTTAGATTTCGATGATTTTTTTTGTATAAAGCTACACCACAGTCTCACCTGTAGCTGCCAGGAAATGTAACTACGCATTGCATTTACACAGACCTCAACAGCTGTGATAGATCTGTTTGATGGTAATGATGTAGTATGACCTCAGTGTGTTGAACAGCACAAAGATGACACCTCTGTAAAACAAAATGTAATTGGCTGTAATTGTATCTCGTTTGCTAGATTGTGCTAATGTATAGACTCAGTCTTTCCTCCTTTGTGTGTCTCAGCGAGAGTAAATGTTCAAAATTTGTTTGCTCCAAGTGAGCACTCAGTTTCACTTGTGACTGCAGAACAATGCAGACAGTCCCACACAAATTATAAGTGCAACAACAACGTTGCTCACTAGAGGGCAACACACAAATAAAACTTCAGCAGATCCACTTCATAGGTTCTCTCTACACTTTCTCACTTGAGTATTTAGCTGTTTTCACCTTTGAGACAAAACTCAAAGATCAGAGAAATCTCCTCCCATTCTTTATTTCACACTCCCTCGGTTTATTCCTTTACCCTTTCAAGTGGCCCAGGTCCTAGTTTAAACTCCATCCATCCATTTTCTTCCACTTATCTGGGGCCGGGTCGCGGGGGCAGCAGCCCAAGCAGAGAAACCCAGACCTCCCTCTCCCCAGCCACCTCCTCCAGCTTATCCGCGGGAACACCAAGGCGCTCCCAGGCCAGCTGACAGAGATAATCTCTCCAGCGTGTCCTGGGTCTGCCCCGGGGCCTCCTCCTGGTGGGACATGCCCAGGAAACCTCACCCAGGAGGCGCCCGGGGGGGCATCCTTGTCAGATGCCTGAACCACCTCAACTGGCTCCTTTCGATGTGTAGGAGCAGCGGCTCTACTCTGAGCCGAACTTCTCACCCTATCTCTAAGGGAGAGGCCAGCCACCCTTTGGAGGAAGCCCATTTCAGCCGCTTGTATTCGCAATCTCGTTCTTTCTGTCACTACCCACAGCTCATGGCCATAGTTGAGAGCTTCGCTTTTACACTCAGCTCTCTCTTCACCACGACAGACCAGTACAGCATCCGCATCACTGCAGCCGCTGCACCAATCTGTCTGTCGATCTCCCGCTCCCTTCTCCCATCACTCGTGAACAAGACCCCGATATACTTAAACTCCTCCACCTGGGGCAGGGTCTCGTCCCTGACCCGAAGTGGGCACTCCACCCTTGTCTGGCTGAGGACCATGGCCTCAGATAGTTTTAAACTCCCTGATCCTAAATAAAGTGTAGTAATAATGATTATAAAAGCATGTTGACATGTTCTGTGTAAACCTACCAGGTTGCCAGTGGGATGATTCTGGTAATGGCTTTCTTCCTCATCACGTACACGTTCCACTCTACCTGGGTGACCAGCGAAGCCTACTCCTCTCCATCAATTGTCCTGTCGGCCCGTGGAGGTGACGGCAGCCGCATCATCTTTGATGACTTCAGAGAGGCCTACTACTGGCTCCGCCACAACACTCCTGAGGTCAGTTAATCACCACGTTAAGAAGAAAATGTTGATCATTAAACTATAGCTTGGTGTCATGAGTGATCAGCAGTCGCAGGGTTTCCATTTACGTATGTTTTATTTTTCCTATCCAGGATGCCAAAGTCATGTCATGGTGGGATTATGGATATCAGATAACTGCCATGGCTAATCGAACCATTCTAGTGGACAACAACACATGGAACAATACTCACATCTCCAGAGTTGGACAGGTGAGCCAGGTGACCTCTAAGGTGACATTATTGTCTATAAAATGCCGCCTTGCTGAGCGTGCTGCTGGTTCTTTTGCAGGCCATGGCATCCACAGAGGAAAGGGCCTATGAGATTATGAGAGAGCTTGATGTCAGTTATGTTCTGGTCATCTTTGGAGGGCTGACGGGCTACTCTTCAGATGGTACTCAAACTCTATAAACTAGTGTAGCACTTCAGATGCTGTGTTTTTAAGCTTCTAAATAGGTACAATTTGATTTTAGGAGTTCCATTTTGGTCAACTTATTAAACATTTATCACATAAAGTAAGACATTACTGTTTAGAGAGTTATAAGCACCTTTCTCATTGGTGTATGTGTTTGCATGACAGACATCAACAAGTTTCTGTGGATGGTCCGTATTGGAGGAAGTACAGACACAGGCAAGCATATCAAGGAGCACGACTACTACACTCCCACCGGAGAGTTCAGGGTGGACCGTGAGGGCTCGCCAGTCCTGCTTAACTGCCTCATGTACAAGATGTGTTACTACCGCTTTGGTCAGGTCTACACAGAGGCCAGTGAGTACTTCTGGTACCTTCTACCCCTAGTCCTGATCCAGTCATCACTTTATATGAGCCTCTAACATTCCAGTTGGAGGAACGTGACTCAGAAATTTAAAGAAACAAAACAAAAACTCAGCCAGTGATGGTTTTTCTGATTAATTCTGGTTCCCTATTTTGCAGAGCGCCCACCTGGTTATGACAGAGTGAGGAATGCCGAGATTGGGAACAAAGACTTTGAACTGGATGTACTGGAGGAGGCCTACACAACAGAGCACTGGCTGGTTAGGATATACAAGGTAAACAAGCTAACTTGGTCTGTGTAGGGATCAGAGTTGTTATAGTTCTGTATTTTCATTTTGAATGTTTGTTTTAAAGTCTGTTTGTTTTTGCTCTTTTTAATAAAGTGACCTTTCCAGTGTATAGCACGTACGTGTAAACATCTAAAATCAGTTTTAGAGCAGAACTTTCTAACCTACCCTTGTTGTCCTGTTCTTCAGGTGAAAGATCTGGACAATCGGGGTCTTTCAAGGACATAAGGTGCACAGACAGCAGTGAAAATGGCCTTTAAGCGCACTGAACGCCTTCCTCTGTGGTCAGCAGACGAGTGGGGAGAGAGTACCTTTTTATATACCTTTTTGTTTGGGGAAAGAAAATGGCATCAGATATTTCTCCTTTTTCTTTATAGATGATTTTCATTTTTTTTAATTTTGTTTATAATTAAAACGTCTCATCTGGGATCAGAGGGAGATGATGTCAAAACGTCCAGTTTGATCTAGGAAGTGTATTTTGCCGAGAAGTGGTCATTTGTGAGCGGTTGGAATTTTTACTATGTGGTCAATAAAAGTGGGATTAAATCAGGATACAACTGTCTTTTTTTCCCTCCCCCTCACTTAAATGATGTCAGCTATTGCTCTTTAAAGTTGAATCAGTTTTGTTGGCTGTATGCTGGGAGCAAGAGTTTAGGTACCCAGAGGTGTTTGTAGCCTGTTTACTGCTGACCAATCACACTTGAGCAGGTAATGGTTAATATGAAAAGCAAAAAAAAATGAGATTTGCTTTTTAATCTCTCTGCTCATTTGCTGCCAGATCGATTATTTCAGGACTTCCACAGTATCTCGTGGATAGTCTGACAAGTGTAAACAACAGCCAATTTAGCTGCCAGAATGCTGAGTCTATTAAAAATATAATTCCTTAATCATAATTAACTCTACAAAAAAAAATGCACTCAAGACTTTTTTTTAAAGACAACTTTAGAAAGATTTTATTGTCATAAAGTGTTAGCTTTGGAATAATTAGTAATAAAAAGAAAATAAAGCAGGACAGCATGAACATAAATACAGTAAAATATTTCAAATTAGGACAATACAATATTAAAATCATTTTTAAAGTGTCCATTAGGATGAATCCAAAGCATTGCTGAATAAACACCCTCCCCCCTTCAAACCAGTACAAATAAAGGTTTCTTTAAAGGCTGGACTCGTCTGGGAGACCTGCCACGAGTGCAGTGTTCTTTCTGTAGATGTAGGCATTCGGATTATCATCCAGCTTCACCAGCTCAGCCAGAGATGACACGCAGGGATCGTGATCGACGAGCATCTTGGGCAGCTGGCTGGATTTGCCGTGGATGCGGGAGGAACGGCGAACAGGTGTCAGAAACTTGAGATCATTAATGTTGCCCTTTCTCCTAGATGCACTCGTCCCAACCTCCCCTTCAATTGTTTTTCTGACACTGAAATGTGGAGACAATCATTTTGTAGGAGCGCTCAAATAACCGAGTAAATAGATTTAGCAAGAGAACGTTCACCACCTCACCTTTGAAGGTATGGCGTCGTTTTCACACTGTATTTGATCACTGATGCATCCTCCATCCGTGCAGTTGTTGCCATCACGTCATCGTCACTTTCTACATCATCCGTTTCCACTTTCTGATCTTCGGTTTCTTCTGCTTCATCATTCACCTGCTTACCAGCATTCTCAGGTATGTCAGTCTTCAGTTCCTCTACTTTACATTCATCTATAGGCTCGCTGTCCTCCATTTCACTCCTGCACTTATCTCTCAAACCTGTGAGTTAACACAAATGACAAATATGTAAACAAAGGCATCTGTATGTATATTTAAAGAACTGACATAATAATACTGATTATTTTACCATCACTACACCTCGATGGTGTTGCCATTGCCTCCAAGGCATCACAGAGATTCACAACAATCTAAAACAACAACCAAAAAAAAAGGGGGGGGGGCTTATCTTTGATGTTCAACATTACACATTTTAATCCAGACAATTAGAAGATGACCCTATGCTCAATTTCTGCTTACATCATCCACTCTGTGTTGTGACTCAGCAGACAGATCCCCATCAGAATTTTCTAGGAGGTCTAGTGTGGTGTTCATGATCACTGGAGTTTGGCTGGATGCTGTTGGTCCTGCCCTCTGAGTATCTCCACAGGGAACGGTGCCTACAGCAGTGTCAGCGTCGTGTGCTTCCAGTCTCGGTTCAGGCATGTGGTGTGCAGCAGGCTGAGATGGAAGTTTGACGACAGGTCTTGTAGAAAGTTTAGTTTTGGGGGGCTTTGCTGTCGACATGGCTGGTCTCTTGAGGGCCTTACCCTTTGAAGCCAACCACTCAGCCAGTTTTGCTCTGTAGAAAGCACATACATAAATTTACTTTATTTTATTTTAATACAACAGACATCGTATGCATGTGTGGAACACCTTACTTTCTCTCCTCTGCAGTCTCCATAGTAAATCTGTATTGACTGATGGTGTTTGAGGCAGGAGGCTTGCTGAACTTCTTGTCAGGTTCTGAAATCTGTGTCTTTGGGTTGCAACTCCCACTTGCCTTGGTGGGAGCCACAGTAGTGTTTCTAGAGCCAACAGTGGTTAGTGTTGCTGGGACTATTCTTGCAGGAGGGCGAGCAGAGGAGAATCCAGCAGGAGGACGACTGCTGACAGCGGGCTTGGAAACCTGAGCAGGTCCATCAGACACTGACTTGGACCTTACTGGTGCAGGTTTTTGAGTGCCACATCTTTGCATATCAGCAGCAGATTTGGACCTTCTTCTTGCAATTTTTCCAGCCCTTTGGTTCTCCGTTTTAGGTGCTGATGGGTTAGCATCCATTATATCTGCACTCGCCTTCCAAATAGACCCAATTTTTGACTGGACAATCTTTCCTTTATACATTCCTAGAGCATTCCTTGATGACAACACAGCAGCTGGTACCGGTTTCTGGACCTCAGACACTGACCTAGTGTCAGCTGGTTTAGCCTTGGCTCTAAGGGGCTGACTCTTTGGTAGGGTCTGCTGTTTTGGGCCATGTTTCAGTTGAAATGGTGCAACAGACGTTTTCTCTCCTGTAAATAACTTTCTTTCATGTGCAGGCTGGGCATTTTCCTTGTTTGCCTGTTACAAAACAAAAACATCATGAGGTCTGCTCAATTCAAGATGGGCATCTGTGGATAATTTAGCTTTCAAAAACATGTTATGTCAGCTTACTTTCTTACTGATGTGGTTCCGTCTTGAAACTGCAACTTCCATCGTGTAGCCCCTCAGAACTGCTTAAATGCTGGAATGTGAGCAAAGCAACGTATGACATAGTGATTCATTAATTATTAACATCACCTTGCACGTGAAGTGCTCGAAGTGGTAGCATGACGCGAAACTCTGTCATTTAGTAAAGCTAAGAACTTAAATATTACTTTACGGGTTGAATACACATATGAAGTAATCTGTCGTAAATTAAGGTTAGCTAGCTAGTAAGGATGCTAAAGAATACACGTTGTACATAATGAGAATTTGCAGTTAGTCTCCCCTAGTGAACGGACTTACCCCCCTTGTGCGTTACGGTATAATCTTCCGAGAGAGCCTCCACCTAAGCGACACAGCTCAATCTGAGGAGAAAAACACCTCGTTTTGCTTTCTTCAGGATTTGACTTGGCGCTGCAGCGCTGCAATTGGTCGCCATTGTATCGCGAGAAACCAAAACCAACCAATAAAATATCTCCAAACTAAGAGCGAGAACAACAGATAACGTCATTCTTCCATCATCCCTTAGGTTTTTACACCCGCCTTCCCCTCTGTTTAAATGTTTGAACCCAAATAAAATTCCTGTAATACCGGTCCGTGCTGTGACATACACACCCAATGTTACCCTTAAAAAAAGAAATAGAAACAGTGAAACAGCCGCGAACGCCAGTTGTCAGGAAATAGAGTTGGAACAAATGAATATACGAGAGTGTGACTTATTAAAGCCTGGTGCTTTTATGTCAGTCTTTACAACGCTTTAACTTTGTTTTCTGCATAAGTACATAAAAAAATCTATTTTTAAAAGAAACATAACAGCCAATGACTGTGTGTGATATATTAATATTACGGATCCCACGCCTCAGTACAAACAAAAGATAAATTCGGGATTATGCCCCGGCATGTTTTCGTAGTTTGAAAAACCGCTGAGGATTATGGGATAGAAAAGAAACTCGCGCTCATTTGATGCACGTTATCCTCTACGACGTCAAGCTACTAATGTGCTACAATAACAGCCTTCAAAATAAAGTCGTATGAGCGCGTGGATTATAAAGGAAATTTTTACATACCAAGGCGGCAATTTACAATATTTATCCATGTATTTATTGTTTTGTTTGTTTATATGTGTGGTGTTTTAGGCATTTTCATTAGGTCTATTTAAATTCATAGACCTTTGAAGGCAGAAATATAAAGTAGTTTAAAAATAACATTTAAATCTGTAAAGAAGTACAGTAGTTTTTGAGTTGAGGTTTGAACACAAACCTTTTCTTAAAAAAATAGAATAATTATAAAATAATAAACCCAAGTAGCCAGAATTGTTTTATTTTGAAAGCACAACCCGGAAGCTCTTTTATGTTTCCGCTGTGGACGTTAGCGGTTCTTTTGCTACCCTCTCATAATATAACGCTAAAAAGCGTGTTTTTCGTAAAATATATAGAATGCAAAATCACTGCGCTGTGCCGAACTGTCCCAGTGGCAAATCTGACCCTCAGCCCCTCTTCCGGTTCCCGAATGATGCAGAAAGGTAACTGACGTTAGCATCGCAAACAGTAACCCCAAGCTAAAAAGAAGTGACAATTTGTTGCCTCTTTATAGAGGAAAATGTGGCACGGTGCGCGTGTTTTTCAGCTGCCACACTTTTTGCAATCTTTGCATTTACCTACTTAGTATGGTTTTCATTCAAACGCGTTTGGTAGTAAATATTTTTTATAGCTTCACCTTTTTTGCATATTGCTAAGCACATCTGGAAGATCACGGTCATCAGAGTTTGGTAAAAGCACTGTTAGAAGACTAAAGCAGGGGAGAAAATAAAGTTTTAAAAATGTCCATATCAACGAGCCACTTACAGTTAGGTATTCAAACTCACCTGCTAATTCTTGTAAATCTTTTATTAGTGTTTGAACTTTACCAGCAACTTCTATATTTTGTGAGACCTATAGATATCATTCAGTATGCTGTCTAGAGCATGTTGGTTCACTTACTATATATTAAAGAACTAATTGCCCATCTCCTGCACCATTCCTCGAGAATACACGACACTATTACGTTGAATTTGTTTGTAACTGGCAGCTTTCGAAAATTGCCTTGTGCGATCTGTATGCACTGATGCTTCTGTGTGCATTCATAGCTTCCACATTCAAAACATTGTAAACACATTTCTTATGAGACATAGTCACTTTACTTCTAACCCAACATAGCAATTGTTACCAGATTCAATAAAAATCTCCAGTCTGTCTGTTTTTCAACATTGTATATTCAGTCAGTCTCTATATCATTTTAATATCTACAAATGTGCAATAAAGTACATTGTTTATTGGTATACACTGAACACCAGAGCCAAACTGTTGAAGTTTGTCCATAATTTGGTTTCTCGTTTCAGGTCCAAGACGTGGGCTGAAAAATGCCAGAGGCAGGACCTCATTGACAGATCACCAGAGCACCTGTACAGATACTACAGAGTTTGTGGGAAACATTTTGAAACTACTTTGATTGAAAGTGTGAGTTATTTGTACTATTGGTCCAAATTGTCCATATTGCAAGACACAATGGAATTTTCAGTCCTTATTTAAAAACTGAAAAAAATAAATTGGGGTTTTAGTTTGTTTTTAGTTCAGGTATCACCTCAATAACCTTTTTATGAGATCATCATATGTGTTTTGGTTGCAGGATGCTCAGAGTACAGTGCTGAAGGATGATGCCATACCAACTGTTTTTAAAATGTCAAGCCAACCTCAGAATGGACAGGCGAAGCGCACTAAACAGACGGTGGGTTAATTAAATCAGAAGTGATGGGAGTCTTTGATGAAGTCAGTTAATTAATTGTTGATGATCTAATCTGGGTTTTTTTGTAGTATACTCAGAAGCTTTCATGTACCAAAGTTAAAACAAATAAATATAAATGAAAATATGTTTGATATTCAGCATACCGAATACCAAAGAAGCAACCATCCTGGTGGACGGGAGGATAAGTAGAGGAATCTTTGTGGCAGAAATGAGAAACAAAAGCAGAATGAGATAAATGCAGTTGCATGAGGGATGAAAGTCAATGTGAGTCAGCACAAAGAGAGAGGTAGAGGAAAAGCAGTCATCCTGTGCTCTCACAAAATGAGAGACATTTTACATTCGCATATAGGGGTGAAAAAATTGTTGACACTATTTTATATAAAACAAAAAGAATGAATAACTACTGTATTTTTAACTAAATATTGCCCAAAAATAATATCACCATACTTCCAGCCTTCTTTTCTGCTGAACTACTGTCAGTGAGGCACAGGAGTGTCACCAGTTACCAATTTAAGCACAAAAGCAGGCAGTTTTTTTTCTACACATTTTAAGTAGAAAATCACTGCTTGACACTAACTAAACACTAAAGTAAACTTCTAACGCTTCAGGAGCCTGAACAATATTGTAACAAAATAAAACTGGAAAATGTTGGGATTGGGATGCTGAATGTGGGGTTGAGCTTTGTAAGCAGCTGCTTAAAGCCTTAGATGTCCACCATTTAACCTGTGTGTCCACCAACTAATTTCCATGAGCCGTTTGGTCTTCTTGTCCTATGGAGAGTAACTCTCTATTGATGGTGAGGTTTTTGCCTCAACAGGTGAAACACCTTGTTGCTTCACCTGTAGCAACAATACTTTTCTTGCATATTTTTCAGAGTACTGTGCTTTGTTTGTAGTGAATGGTCAACAGGTTGCACAGTAGGAAATGTAAACGCATGGCAGTGCTATAGCAATAAAGTCCAAATAGGACTTTTATATATGACAGAAAAATGAATACTGGTATTACACAAGTGAAGACTTTAGAGTAAAGAATTTAATATTCATTACAAAGACAGCTGAGAAGGGACAGTTATCTTTATGTATAATTAAACATCTGGATCTTGTTGTGATGGGGTCTTCTCTTATTGGTAGCAAGTAGGGCTGGGCACATGATAAAAAATGAATCAAAACCAACATTTGAAACCTCTAATTCACACATTCTTGCCCATGTCAGTAAGTTTGGTTTTTAAAGTCTGTTTTTAATAATAATACTCCCTTCAGTATGAACTCTTCCCTTTAAAACAGAGTACTCAGTGTCACGTGACACATCACGAGAAAAACTGACTGCCCAACTTGAGGAGCTTGTGCCAAATAAAAAGCAGTGTCTGTTATTCAGACACGTTTTTGGCTTTAGTAAAGACATCAAACAAAAAGAAGAAAACAAAACACTTGCAGCACAGTTATCGTACAGAAGTATCCCGGCTGTAGTAGATAAGTTTATTTACAGTAGAAATCTAGTGAACTAGAAGGAAAGAGTGTGTTAGTGTTGATGACTTTGCACTGTAGCGCAGTAAAGGCATCCTCTGTTTGCGAGGTGCGCCTGCTGCATGCTGAACAGGGAGGGGTGGGGCGACGGGGGGTTCTCTGGCTGGCTGGAGCGGCGTCCAATAACCAGCTCGCAAAATAACATAAAACAAACCAACAAACACAAAAGCACCAGACATTGTGATACAGACTTATAATTTGCACTGTATCACACAAGTGTTAGTTTATGTTGTGATTCTCGGGATGGGGGATGGGTGGTGATACTGAAGTGCAAAATTAACACCAGTGGAAGATGGACAAGAAATGGTCACAGCCATTGTGACTGCAGTGGAGGATAGCCTGCAAGATATCAAGCTGTTCAGATATTGAGATGGTCAGTTTGAAGCCTTCGAGACATTTTGAGGTCCTTTAAATTTAGATTTTCTTTTTTTAAATATGTCTTGAGTCTTTTAACTTTGAATTTCAGCTCAATGAACAACATTAAGCAGAAGCACTTTTTCAGTAACTCATCTTTCTTGTACCGTGCTCCAAATAAAGAACTTTGTGTTGACAAAATTGTTAGTTAATCGTTTACAAATCAATATTGTCTGAATGGACAGGATTTTGAAAAAAAAGAAAAAGTGAAATGCATGTGAAACTGCAGTGTTAAGTGGTGCAGTTGAATAATTTGGGTGCACCCAATTTTAGGCGCACCAGTGCAACCTTGGCAAAAAGTTAGTTTTAAGTATTGCTGATTGGATGCCAAGTGAGGGAAGGCAATCAGGACTGAGGGAGTGATGCCACCAGAAGGCAGAATAGCAGATAAACAGGACCACTGAGAGCACAGGCTGTTTCCAACCATAGAGATGCAGCCAGATACCTCCAGAAGGTAAGGCAGGTGCCAAGAAGCAAGTTGAGAGGTAGGAATAAGATCCAGGCTGGAATAATAAGATGACCACAGTTGGAGGTCGATGCCACTGATGTCAGTGATGTCATGCACCTACCGAAGCCCAGCACCCTGTCCAGAACAGTGTAGTCCTAGTAGCAGCTAAGATACTCCACAAACCCCTCAAACTGTCAGGCAGAGCTCTGTTAGACGAGCTGAGCTCGAGGAACACACACACGGCGGCTGAGAGGGAGCTTTCATATTGTTGCCCTCGTAGTTTGCTAGGGCTGTATTGTAATTATGCTTACCTATCAAAGCTGTGCTCCAGCTGTTGTAATAGATTACACTAGATTATAACAGAGTTACCTTTGGTTACTGAGACATTTTTTTTTTTGTTTTCTTCTTTTTGTTTGTTGTTGTCTTTACTAAAGCCAAAAATGTGTCTAAACTACGGACACAGCCGTCAGTTTTGATTCATTTTCCATAAATTGCCCAGCCCTAACTTGGTAACATGGTAGATTTATTTAAACCAATCAGTTTAAATAAATGTAATTCTGCCAAGACTGATCCATATTCTACCAGAGCTATCCTAGATGTTAACGACCACCACAAGCATGTGGTTAAAGTGAAACCTGCTATTTAATCAAATATGTATAATTTCAAACCTGTGTGAATGAAAGAAAATCAGAATTGTGCACCAAGTTCTTGTATTTTCTGAATTCGTACAATTACTCTCTTATTCATCTTGGAAAAAAAGAACACTTTAAAGGAATGATTAAAAGCCTAAAATTACCATAAAAACTTCAGACCACAACTGTATATTATCATTGTATCTCAGTGGCATTTTAAGTAGTATATATTAACTCAATGTTTTCTTCTTTGTTTGTAGACCAAAGAGAGTGAAATGGAAAGTAAGGGAAGGAAAAGTAAGTAGAAATATTAACACACACACACTGATATTTATTAATGAAAAATTAAACTGTAAACATCCCACAGGCTCATTTGTTACAAGAGGGATGAGTTTTGAGTTTTTCTTCAAGGGTTTCTTTTTCTTCTTCAGAAATGAAAAAGTCTCAAGCAGCAACAGCTAAGGAGGACATCCCTACATTATCAGAGGAGGAAGAATACAAAGAGTATCTGAAGTCATTATTTGAAGTCCTCCTCCTGCTGGGAGAGCAAAGCATTCCTCCTACGGGGCCTGCTGATAATAAGGACCAAGGCCTTGGGTCCAGCAGCTTTCAGGCGTTGCTCGATAATCGCGTGTTGTGTGGAGATGAAGTCCTGAAGAAGAGGTGCAATGAAAATAAAGAGTGCTGCTCCACCGATCAACTGAATCAGCTGATTGAAGTGTGTGAGAAATACGTCCGCAGTAAGCTGGTGGAGGAAATTAACCAAAGCAGTTTTTTCTCTTTACTTACTGGCGATCTGGTGAAGATCTCTGGAGAATGGCACCTCCCCGTCTTTGTTCGCTATGTGGATGAGTCTAACTTTCAGAGAGAAAGGTTTGTGGGATTCTTGAGCTTTGAAGGAGATGGCGATATCCTTGCAGAGAAACTGCTGTCTGAAATGACTGACAAATGGGGATTAGATATGGAAAAGTGTAGAGGGCAAGCCCACGCCTGCTCAGGGATGCATTTTAATCAAATAAAAATATTGGCTGCCAAACTAACGGAGATGCACCCGAGGGCTATGCTCACGCTGAGATCCGGTCAATCCTTGAACATGTCACTGGCCAGTGGTATGGCTTCGTCGGGGGTTCAGCTTGTCATGTTTACCTTGAAGAAGATTGAGTCTTTTTTTGGTCAGTCCCCGTTATTACAGCTGGAGCTTGAGCACGCAATTTCGATTTTCTACCCTGAAAACGAGGAAAAAGCCAACGAACTGAAAGAGATCTGTCGCACCGGATGGACCAGACGAAATGACGCGTTTGAGGTGGCGGTGGATATCCTGGAGGCGCTGCTACTCTGTGTAGACAGCGTGCATGACAATGAAGATATGAAATGGAATGATCAAGTCTCACAAAATGCTTTAGAGATTTCCAAAGCTCTGACCGACTTTGAGTTTGTGATGGCACTGGTTGTGCTGAAAAACGTGATGACGCTCACCCAAGCCTTTGGAAAAAATATACAGGGGAACGCAGCGGAAACCCATTTAGCTGCAGTCAGTTCTAAAGCTGTGTTGCATTCTCTGAAAGAGGTGTCTGACAACATCGACGTGTATCACGAATTCTGGAACGATGAAGCTCTTACCATAGCTGCAACCATGGAGGTTTCCGTGAAGCTTCCTCGGTCGTTCTTGAGGAAGCATCAGGCCGCATGTGGAGCCGTTCGGCCAGAGAGTTACTACAAAGAACACTTGTCTGTTCCTGTGGTGAATCACACGGTCGGAGAAATGAATCGGCTCTTCTGTGAAGACCACCTGAAGCTTCTCAGGTGTCTGTCACTGGTCCCTGCTGTCATAGAGCAGCACAAATCCACAGAGCCCGAAGAGGTCAATGTGCAGGTGTTTAAAGATGATATCCCAAATGCAGGAACCCTCTCTGCAGAGTTACACTGTTGGTGGGTTAAATGGAGCAAAAAGGGAAAAGGTGAGACTTTTCCCTCCAGTCTCCATGAAACTCTGCAGCTGGCTGATGTCAAGTTCTTCCCAAACATGCTGGCAGTCTTCAGACTGATCGGTGTCCTGCCTACCTTGGCTTTGGAGGACAGCTGCAACGTGGCATATAAGCGCTTCACAGTGTACATGGAGAACACACCTGACAGATTTAAATCCAAAAGCTTTGCTCTTTTGAGCATAAACTATGATGTTGGGTTTGATCTGGATTCATTGGTTGATACCTACATGAAGACATTCCCTGAGGTGCAGCAGGAGTCGTAGTCGCGAATCGTGCTCAGCGGAGCAGAGGCTTTGGACAGCTGTTAGATACTTCCTAATGCATACAAGCGTCACTTTAGAGTCCAGCTCTGAACTCTAAAGTTGTAGTTTAAATGTTGCTGTTTTTGCTATATTTATGTAATCTGGCTTTGGGGGGGAAATGGGAAGATTCCAACATCATCAGATACATTTCTGTTTAAGATCCCAGCAGTCTCACTACAGTTTCTTGTTCCATACTGTATCTTTGGTAGAATGTGAATATATAGTTTTATAAGCAGGTAAGGTTGTTCAGCTGTAAGTCCCTCCCTGAATGTGTCAATAAAGAGTTGGGCTCTTTGATTTGTTACATTTTGTCATCCTGAACAAAACTTTGATGGTGCTTTGGAGGTACGCTTTGATTAATAGCTGACTGTACACACCACTATGTATCTTCCCTGTCTAAACGGAGTGTGCTGAGTCACTTGTCTGCCCTTAAACCACATGTTCTCTGTAGAGTTCAGTGTAAATTAAATATTATATGACTGAGGACTTCGTGTTGGCCTGTTTGTACTGTTTGCTGCTACTGAGCAATCCCAAAACTGCAGCATGATCCTAATTTTCATTTTTGAGTTCTTGAAACGTTTCTTTAACCGGTCCCTTCTCTTTAGGTTGAGCTTGACAGAAAAAAATGCTAATTTGTGTATAGGAGGTGTCTGTCTGTTTGTTGACTATATATATATGTATGGACTTCTCAGGTTTTGGGTTGTTTTGGGGGTTTTTACACAGGTTTCCATAATTACCAGGGATGGATGTAGAAGGGTGGCACGGAGTGGCACGTGTCACCCTAAAATGATCTCTTGCCATCCCACGTGCCACTCTAGTTTTGCATATGACAGTGCTGTTGATTAAAATAAGGTAGCATTAACATTTTGACCTCAATTACAGTTAACAGTGAATATAAATTCTTAAACTGAATATATTGCATAATGTGACACCTGATTGTTCTCTCATTTTAGTTATAGTTATATTTTTAAATGGTGTACCCAATTTAAAAAAAGGGCCAGGTGTATTGGCTGCATTTTTAGATAAATAGTTGTAAATGTTCACTAAATGTGTGCATAAATTTTCAAAATTTACAATTTATATTTGCATTTCAAGGTATAAAAAATGTACTCAACATTTCTGTGATTTTTTTTTACAGAATAAAAATAAACTACTACTAGGATTTTATGTTTTTGTGTGATTTCAGACACTTGAGGTTGAGCTGAAAAGAACAATACCAAGCAAGGCAAAGAAAAAATGAAATGAAACAATTTGAAGATGAAATACAAAAGGAGTCAAAAATGGCCAATTATATTTTGGACCTCAGAGGGTGAACCCAACAAATCATTAAAAATTAGGTTAACATTTTTGTTCATGGCAGCAGATTTCTGACATTTCGTGTAAATTTAAGCATCTAACAATTAGATATTTTTCCTAACAAAAAAGTGTGAAGCTGAAGTTAGATTTGTGTTTGCAAAGCAACCGCCCCATGTGTAGCTTTCTAGATTTTATACTTATTGGGCTACATATGTATTTATAAAACAGGCTATTCAGTACATAAAATCAAAATCTGCATGTTTTATGTAACTAAAGTGTTTAATTATGTGGGCTACAGAAAAATAATTGATAATATTATATCAATATTGAATTGATAATTGAAAAATAATGATTTTGCCACACCGATTGATTTCCTTGGCGCCCTCATGCCACCCTAAGAAAACTTCTCTAGATCCGCCCCTGTGCATTTCTTTGTTTTAAAAAATAAAACCATAAAATTATTTAGACGAGTGATTTCTTGCTTGAATTTATCCCTTTTTTTACCTTGGACATTTTAAAACAGCAGAAGAAGAATTGTGACATCGTTTTTTTATCACCGCCTTCTAAATAAACACAGTGCTCACCCAATAATAATTTAACATCAGTGGGGCTTTTATAGCCAAGCAACTAGCTAGAGTGCTTATAAAATTGCATATATATACCTTGAAAGAACACAATTAGGTGAATTACATGCTATTTTTATTGTAAATACTACTTATGAGGGTAAAAAGCCAGTAAAACACACTTAAGGCGAGCCAATGCCATCACATCTGCTGCTGTCTAACTGAGCTGTCCTCAGAAGTGTGGACTCTTGAGTGTACTTGCCAAACAGGAACTAGCAAGTATGCAAGTACAAACTCTGCACATTATATTGACAAATACCTACTGAAAAAAACACGTCCAGGCCTTTGCAACAATGCAAAGGCTGGTGACTTTGATGGCTAAGGTTGAAGGATAAAATTAATTCATGATCCAGCACAGAAACAATTGAATAATTAAAATGATTAGATATGGTTATTTGTTTATTTTTTTATTAATTTCTATTTTGGATAACTGTGTATTCATAAATAATGTCTTTCCATATTTTAATTAATTACTTGTTTGGCGTTTCACAGGCAGGAGGTTAGAGTTAGGGTGAAAGAAACGAAATGAAAAAAATGATAAAATCTGCTCAAAGAAGAGGAAACGCCAAGTCTAATTCAAAGAGTGTTCAGTTAGAACAAGAAAAGCACTACACCTGTGCTTTATGTTGATGTAATGGTATTTTATTGAACAGTACTAATAGCTGAGGCATACGGAGGATTTGAACGATGCCATGCCAAAACTTGTGAATGTAAACCTCCTTTATTTGTATATCCCCACAAAAACAACCTTGCTTTTATGTATTTCCTACGCGCATTTTCAGGCTACATCAGAATAGGAAGCAAGTCATCTTGACAATAATGCTCTTTGGTCATGGTATTCTGCCCTCTGCTGGTGAACATTTTTATTGCAGCACTTAGTTCCTGGTTGATGGGATAACACGCTTTTGGCGACTTTGGCTCAGCACGCAGCATCAACTTTTGAAAGCATGGAATTAGTGGGTTCTTAGTCTGGCAAAGAGGCAATAAGCGAGAATAACAGTGAAAGTCAACTGTGTCGGTTGCAGGTTTTGCCCAAGGCATGACTCTGTAGACTGTCCTACAGGTTTGCTCACAGTAGGCTTGCCAGCTTGCAACCGCCAGCTAAGCTAGCTAACTTGCTTGCTAGCTTCATTGCAATCCAAAATGACTGACTGCTGCGCCGCAGCGAACTGTGATTACCAGCAGCGGGGATCCGAAAAGACCATTCCACTTTTTAGCTTCCCTTTGGATCCGGAGCGGTAAGACTTACGCTTATTTCATTGTGATGCAGCTCTAGAAACGAGCCGCTGAGCATGCAGAATAAATGTGTTGGCTACAGGCTGTTAGCACTGGCGTTAGCCTAACATCATGCTGGCTAATAGTGACACAACTCGGTGGAAAATGGCGCAGACTTAACGTTACTCCTGAAAGAAAAGTCCGTGTGAAATAAGACTCCGGTCACTCGTTCAGCCTCAGAAGCGGACTCCGACGTGAGAAACGGCCTTTTGGGGATAACCTTTAGGTTCAGTCATTTCACACAGGCTGAGAAGCCTTAGTTAAAAACTTTTTTTTGTGCTCTATTTAAATCACCATCAGTGCACAGCACTTACCATCCTAGCGCTGCAGTAATACTTGCATGACTCGCGTTAGCTTAGCATAATTAAACTATAAATAAAACACCTCTAATTAATAATGCCTTTGGCTGTTGCTCACAAAACTGCGCAGTTCCATTGTAATTTTCCATCACAGCTCATTGTGTAGCGTATAAATATTACAGTATTTGAGCAGTGTCCATGTGATCGCCCTGTGCATTAAGAGTTATATAGTCCCACCTTTTATCTATTTGTTATCGTGAATCATAACTAGCTCTGTTGACCGACTCACAAATAAATTCAAGAAGAAATAATCAGGACTGTGACTGAGTGACAGATGCACGCTAGCTGACAGAATCACGGTACAGTGTCTGTGGACAGGAAGTCCACCATGCCAGAGGAAATACTGCCTACTAGCAGATCATGGGGTCTGACACATATTTAAAGGAGTTTGCCTCCAGCTTTGGCTTTAGTGTACGCACTGTTTTGAATAAGCACCCATCTGGTGTTAAAATAGCTAATAATGCACCACTAAAGTAATTTATCGGAGATTAATATTAATAAGGCTGGCTCGAGGGAAAGGAGCTCACGTGAAGCAGCCAAACCTACAGTCACGGTCGTTAGTGCCACCAGTGATTGCACTCTGAAGTAATGAAGACAGCCAAATTAAAAAAAAATAATAAAATGCATTAGCTGTGAGTTTCAGTTTCCATAAAAACCCAGAACACAAGCAGTGTTATAGTTTAGGCTTTACTACAGCGGTGAAGTGAAAGTAAACTGCTTCACGCTAAAGAGTAGGAGGCTGTTCAGGCGACGTGATCTGAACTGTGCGACATCTCCCAAAGTGGACCCCAGGTTACATGTGATCACCTCGCAGCTAGGTGAGCCCGAGCACAGTACAGCAACAGCGCCCAAACACTACACTCGCTATCCTCTTCAGTCGCTGCAGTTCCTGCGTTAAGTAGTTCATATATCTGTGTGTGTGTGTGTGAAAGAGACAGAGAGGAGTAAGAGGGATGAGTCTAGACGCTGTGACAAACTGTTCATTATGTAGACTGTGAGTGAGGTTCAGAGGGGAGTTGGGTGGGTGACGGCGGTGCTCGGATGCAGCGCCTGATTAAGTACATCTTGAGACTTTTCAGTGCTTTGAGAACCCGGATGATGTTTTGGGGGATTTTTTTTTTTTTTTTTTTTTTTTTTGTTTTTTTTTTTTTTTTTTTTTTTGGTTTTTTTTTTTGTTGGTTTTGGGGGGGGGGGGGGGGGGTATTATAGTTTCCAGGGTGCATGTTTACGTTTACT